>JAAOOA010002640.1:0-2500 GCA_012861695.1 Trematomus loennbergii
CTTCGGTGGTGACGTGGTGCTCCACCCCATGCTTGGTGGTGAGCGTTGAGAAGGTGGGTAGCGTCAGGTCTGGAAATTCAGCCAACAGCCTGAGAAAAATGTCCGCTCCCGACAGCGAGCCCGACAGCGAGCCCGACAGCCCGTCGTACACCGCCTTGCCAAGTATACATACGAGCGCCGGCTCCTCCGTTTCCCGGAGGCTTGTAAATGCAGGGCGCGACACACTTCTTCGCCCTGGCCCCGAACCGCGCGTGGTAAAGACACTCTCCTGTGTCCCCACGCCGGCTTGGTACCATCGCGTCCAGCTTTCACAGTACCACAGCTTCCACAGATGACATCTTTTTATGGATTTTGTGTCAAAGCACTTCAGATATTCATTGCTATCAGGATGTTAAGAGCATTCCATGGAATATAACAAGTGTATCTCGAGCCGGTTTCTCAAACTTACCTACCCTACCTTTAATATATTCTTTATTATTCAATTCAAAGTATGTTCAAAAAAATGTAAACCAAAAAATCATCCTCATTAATTTAGTTATAAATAAGAGTTACTTTACCATTAAAGCTCAATGTGACAAGCACCTGCGGCCGACAAACTGCACCTCAGACAGCATTCCCTCTCGCCTTCTCAGAGATGTTTTGATCAGTTGGAGCAAGTATTTTATTACTTTTAAACACCTCTCTTAGCTCAGGATGTGTCCCAGCTGCCTTCAAACATGCCGTGGTTAAGCCACTACTTAAAAAGAAAAATCTCGACCCTCCATTCTCGCAAATTTTAGGCCCATCTCCCAGCTACCTTTTTTATCAAAAGCCCTGGAGCGAGTAGTCTACGCCCAGCTGCAGTCTTTTTTAACCATCCATGGAATCCATGAAAAGTTTCAGTCTGGCTTCAAACCCATGCACAGCACTGAAACAGCCCTTTTAAGAGTTTTTAATGATCTGCTCCTAGCCGCCGACTCAGGTAGCCCAGCTGTCTTGGTGCTGTTAGACCTGACAGCTGCCTTTGACACTGTGGACCATAGCATCCTGCTGTCACGGCTTGAACAGTCCGCTGGCATCACAGGCTCTGCCCTTGCATGGTTCAGGTCCTACCTGACAGACCGTAGCTTCTCAGTGCAGCTAGGTGCCTTCTCCTCTGCCAAAGCCCCTCTTACCTGTGGGGTTCCCCAAGGCTCGATTCTGGGCCCCATCCTTTTTCTACTGTACATACTGCCCCTAGGTTCAATTCTCACAAAACATAATATCCCTTCCACTGCTACGCCGACGATGTACAGATCTATCTGCCTCTCAAGCAAATGTCAAACACTCACTACAGCAGTTGATGGACTGCTTAGCAGAGATAAAATCCTGGCTGAGCAAAACTTCCTCAACCTCAACGAGAGCAAGACTGAGGTATCTTTTTTGGACCCCAACCTCCAGCCTCTCCGGTTGATATTCTGGGCTCCTCAAAAATAATACCTTGGAGTGACCTTCATAGCTTTTAAATTCGATAAGCAGGTCAGCAGCGTAGTCAAAACCTGCTTTTTTAAATAGACTATTGGCCAAACCAAGTCGTATTTATCTTTTAAGACTTAGAAAGGGTTATTAACGCCTTTGTTACCTCGAGACTGGACTATTGCAACGCTCTGTACGTGGGTATGGACCAGGCTCAATTAAACGCCTGCAGCTAGTCCAAACGCAGCTGCACGTGCTCACTGGCCACAAAAAGCGTGACCACATCACCCAATTCTGGCCTCACTACACTGGCTTCCAGTTCGGTTCAGAATTGATTTTAAAATCCTTTTATTTGTTTTTAAAGCACTAAATGGGCTGGCTCCGGCCTATATAGCTGAACTCCTCCAGCGCTACACCCCAGCCAGAGCTTTAAGGTCTGCTGACCAGCTGCTGCTGGTAGTGCCCAAGACCAGGCTCAAAACCCGAGGGCACCGAGCCTTCGCAGCAGCTGGCCCTAGGCTCTGGAACACTCTGCCCCTCCATGTGAGGTCGGCCCAGACCCTAGGGGTTTTTAAATCTACTCTAAAACACACTTCTTCTCTCTGGCCTTTCTAGTTAGAGCGGAGCACGACTCCTGACTTTTCCTGTGTTTTTTTTTAAATATCTGTTGTAATTTATTGTCTTTTATTGTGATTATAGAAATGTGTTTTATGTGATTGTAGTTATTACATGTACAGCACTTTGGCCGACCAAAAATCGCTTTTAAATGTGCTTTATAAATAAACCTTGATTTGATTTTTGATTTGATATGTCACATTTCAGATATGTGACACAGGGGGGTTTCTTGTCAGAAATGTGTTCTAGTCTAAATGACGTTCCCTTCTAATTTCCTAAAAGTAGAAATGGGTCCAGGTTCTTATGGGTTCAACGTATTGCTTAAAAGGCATAATAGAACTACCGTATATATGGATTCAACTTGTGCCCCGCTGGACTTACTTTTCTTTGGTTTACCGTTACTAGTCTGTGACATATCAGTATTAGCCATGGAAGATAGTTTGTTTCATTC
>JAAOOA010002640.1:7500-10000 GCA_012861695.1 Trematomus loennbergii
TCATCTTCCTCTTCCTCCTTTTCCGTCTTCTTCTCCTGCAGGAATCAGAAGCAGAGTTTCTTTATGAGTCCCAAACCAATCCACCTCGTTACAGCAGCTCATAGAGTCCTGACCCGGACATGTTGAGACCCCCAGAGTTTAATGATAGAAATGTATAGTAGGTCTCCAGAACATTCTTTCTCAGAATTTAGATTTTTTTAATTTTTTCTCAGAATTTCGACTTTTTCGATTTTGTCTTTGTCTCTGTCAATGCAATACACAGAGATGGCAAAAGAACACATCCTTTACTCAAGTGGAAGTACAGATACTCGTGTTTAAAATACTCTGGTGAAAGTAGAAGTACTGACTAAACTTCTTTCCTCAAGTCAAAGTAAAGAGGCTTTGAAGTGTACTTCAGTAAAAAGTACCCATAACTAGCAGCTGTTTTAAAGAGTACCTGACCTCCCTTTATATTCATAGAACAATAATGTCATTGTTAGCTAATGAATGTTTCCATGCTGAACAACGGCAACATGACAACGTTTTCATTGGTCCTCTTCTTTAGAGAAGACCAGGAAATGATGGATACACGGATCGTGTTCAAATCAATAGGCACGCAATGACTCTAAATAATAATGATCACGCCACCAAACACACATTCAAACTAAAGGAACCAGCCTGTTTGGGAAATGTGAGAAGTAGAAAGTACAGGTATTTGGTCAACATGTTAGAAGTAGAAAGTACAGGTATTTGGGTTCAACATGTGAGAAGTAGAAAGTACAGGTATTTGAGTTCAACATGTGAGAAGTAGAAAGTACAGGTATTTGGGTTCAACATGTAAGAAGTAGAAAGTACAGGTATTTGGGTTCAACATGTAAGAAGTAGAAAGTACAGGTATTTGGGTTCAACATGTAAGAAGTAGAAAGTACAGGTTTGGGTTCAACATGTGAGAAGTAGAAAGTACAGGTATTTGGGTTCAACATGTAAGAAGTAGAAAGTACAGGTATTTGTGTTCAACATGTAAGAAGTAGAAAGTACAGGTATTTGGTTCAACATGTAAGAAGTAGAAAGTACAGGTTTGGGTTCAACATGTAAGAAGTAGAAAGTACAGGTATTTGGTTCAACATGTAAGAAGTAGAAAGTACAGGTATTTGAGTTCAACATGTAAGAAGTAGAAAGTACAGGTATTTGGTTCAACATGTGAGAAGTAGAAAGTACAGGTATTTGGGTTCAACATGTAAGAAGTAGAAAGTACAGGTATTTGGGTTCAACATGTGAGAAGTAGAAAGTACAGGTATTTGTGTTCAACATGTAAGAAGTAGAAAGTACAGGTATTTGTGTTCAACATGTAAGAAGTAGAAAGTACAGGTATTTGGGTTCAACATGTGAGAAGTAGAAAGTACAGGTATTTGGTTCAACATGTAAGAAGTAGAAAGTACAGGTATTTGTCAACATGTAAGAAGTAGAAAGTACAGGTATTTGGGTTCAACATGTGAGAAGTAGAAAGTACAGGTATTTGTGTTCAACATGTAAGAAGTAGAAAGTACAGGTATTTGGGTTCAACATGTAGAAGTAGAAAGTACAGGTATTTGGTTCAACATGTGAGAAGTAGAAAGTACAGGTATTTGTGTTCAACATGTAAGAAGTAGAAAGTACAGGTATTTGTGTTCAACATGTAAGAAGTAGAAAGTACAGGTATTTGTGTTCAACATGTGAGAAGTAGAAAGTACAGGTATTTGTGTTCAACATGTAAGAAGTAGAAAGTACAGGTATTTGGTTCAACATGTGAGAAGTAGAAAGTACAGGTATTATGTTCAACATGTGAGAAGTAGAAAGTACAGGTATTTGGTTCAACATGTAAGAAGTAGAAAGTACAGGTATTGTGTTCAACATGTAAGAAGTAGAAAGTACAGGTATTTGTCTTCAACATGTAAGAAGTAGAAAGTACAGGTATTTGTCTTCAACATGTAAGAAGTAGAAAGTACAGGTATTTGGGTTCAACATGTAAGAAGTAGAAAGTACAGGTATTTGTGTTCAACATGTAAGAAGTAGAAAGTACAGGTATTTGTCTTCAACATGTAAGAAGTAGAAAGTACAGGTATTAGTGTTCAACATGTGAGAAGTAGAAAGTACAGGTATTTGTGTTCAACATGTAAGAAGTAGAAAGTACAGGTATTTGTCTTCAACATGTAAGAAGTAGAAAGTACAGGTATTTGTGTTCAACATGTAAGAAGTAGAAAGTACAGGTATTTGTGTTCAACATGTAAGAAGTAGAAAGTACAGGTATTTGGTTCAACATGTAAGAAGTAAAAGTACAGGTATTTGGGTTCAAAATGTAAGAAGTAGAAAGTACAGGTATTTGTGTTCAACATGTAAGAAGTAGAAAGTACAGGTATTTGTGTTCAACATGTAAGAAGTAGAAAGTACAGGTATTTGGTTCAACATGTAAGAAGTAGAAAGTACAGGTATTTGGGTTCAACATGTAAGAAGTAGAAAGTACAGGTATTTGTGTTCAACATGT
>JAAOOA010002640.1:20000-45971 GCA_012861695.1 Trematomus loennbergii
CAACAACATGTAAATAACATCACAACAACATGCCAACAACACGTAAATAACATCACAGCAACACGCCAACAACATGTAAATAACATCACAGCAACACGCCAACAACACGTAAATAACATCACAGCAACACGCCAACAACACGTAAATAACATCACAGCAACACGCCAACAACACGTAAATAACATCACAGCAACATGCCAACAACACATAAATAACATCACAGCAACATGCCAACAACACGTAAATAACATCACAGCAACACGCCAACAACACGTAAATAACATCACAGCAACACGCCAACAACACGTAAATAAACATCACAGCAAGACGCCAACAACACGTAAATAACATCACAACAACACGCCAAATAGCTAGCTGACATACACTAGCTTAGTAGCTAACTTGTTTCACAAATTCCTCAGTTTTCTTAAATCTCAAAACTCTGACTTTTTTCTAAAAACTCTCAAAATGTCAAACTATTTGGAATTCTCAAATTCAGGACTTTTTTTGTCAAAATTCAGACTTTTTCATCAAATCTCAAAATCTGACTTTTTCCAAAAAATCTCAACATTTGGATTGTGGAGACTCACAGGTAGTTGGTGACGTTGGTGACTTCAGGGAACGAAGCTCTGCTGGCCATCGAGGGGAGAGAGAGACGAGCTGAGGTCAGCACGTTCCACCCTACACACACACACACACACACAACACACACACACCACACACACACACACACACACACACACACACACACACACACACACACACACACACACAACACACACACACACACACACACCACACACACACACACACACACACAAAGGTTTAGAAGTTAAAAGCATCATTTCTAGTTAGGCTATAAAAGAACTACACGCTCTCGTTAGGCCCCGCCCCCTCACCTGGTCGATGACGCTGATGGCGTCCCGGATGTTGATCTTCTGATACGCCTCCCACAGTTCACTCTTTGTGTAAACAGACTTCCTCAGAAGCAGCTTACTCAGGTACTTCTTATCAAACTGCTCCCACCTGACACACACACCCACACACACACACACACACACACACACACACACACACACACACATGAACACCTGAATCTAACTGTATGTTCTTTAAAGGGGACCTATCATGCAAAATGCACTTGTGTACGTCTTTTATACATGAATATGTGTCCCCGGTGTTCCAGGGAACTCACCAGTGTCAGAAAACACACCCTCTCTATTTTCCTCCATACCCAAATCTCTAAAAAAGGGCTGCAACGGATCTGATAAAAACTGATCCAGATTTTGAACACTGTCCTGACGTCAGGACGGTGGCGCTACGGCTATTGGGCCAACTCCACCAATCAGGAGACAGCCACGGCCATTGCCGTTCGAAAGCGCTGGAGACGTTGTAGTCATATGCCAGGCCTGTAGGTGGTGCTGTTCTCACTGAATCTGCCCTTGCTAAAACAGATCTAAAAAATGTCAAATTGAGCGAAATGAGGCATGGCTAAATGCATGATCTGTTTGGTATTTTGAAAAAGAAAAGTATAAATATGCCTTTATGGTATGGCCCTACACTATATTATTCAAATATAGCATGATAGGTCCACTTTAAAAGAACATTTAAGAATATTTAGCATAAAACATGAATGTAAATATGTTTGTTTTTAAAGTCTCTTTCTGTTCTGAAGACATCTTGAAGGTTTGTGGTTTTTAACATAAATGTTTATTTTTTGTATTTTATTTTCTAATTAATTTCATTGTTTTAATTTAGAATTTTAACTCTTTTTGTATTTATTTATTTTTTAAATATTTATCGTTTAATTTTTTTATTTCAGTTTTTAAGTCTTTTTTAATAAATGTTCCAAATGTTAGTTTTTAAATAATAATGCATCAGTCTAATTAACAATCATTAATGATTTGAACAATAGTTTTTTTACATTTGGCAGTATTTTCTTCTGTATATATATATATATATATGTAGATATATCTATAATATATATTTTTATATATATGTAGATATATAGGTGAGGTCGGCCCAGACCTAGGGTTTTTTTTTAAATCAAAACTAAAACTCACTTCTTCTCTCTGGCTTTCTAGTTATAGCGGAGCACGACTCCTGACTATTCCGTGTGTTTTATTCTTATTTTGTTTTTTTAAGTTATATCTGTTGTAATTTATTGTCGTTTATTGTGTTTTGTAGTAATGTGTTTTTATTACATGTACAGCACTTTGGCTCGACCAAAAATCGCTTTTAAATGTGCTTTATAAATAAAACCTGATTTGATTTGATTTGATTTGATATATATAAATATATATTTTTATATATATGTAGATATATCTATAAATATATATTTTTATATATATGTAGATATATATATAAATATATTTTTATATATATGTAGATATATCTATAAATATATATTTTTTACCTTTACATATTTTTATTCCTGCAATCTGTTTACGCTGAGTGTCATCTCCAGTGTGAGTGAGCAGCGCCCCCTGCTGTCCACTGTCACTCATTACAGCATAACAGTGTGAGTGAGCAGCGCCCCCTGCTGTCCACTGTCACTCATTACAGCATAACAGTGTGAGTGAGCAGCGCCCCCTGCTGTCCACTGTCACTCATTACAGCATAACAGTGTGAGTGAGCAGCGCCCCCTGCTGTCCACTGTCATCATTACAGCATAACAGTGTGAGTGAGCAGCGCCCCCTGCTGTCCACTGTCACTCATTACAGCATAACAGTGTGAGTGAGCAGCGCCCCCTGCTGTCCACTGTCACTCATTACAGCATAACAGTGTGAGTGAGCAGCGCCCCCTGCTGTCCACTGTCACTCATTACAGCATAACAGCGAAGATCAGTGTAAATGTTTTATTAGTATTTCTTCTTAAATCTTTAATTACTTAAAAAGAGGTAACATGTAAAAGTGAAAAGATTCAAGGTTAAGTTGGAGTCTATTTCTTGTGTGAATTTGCATAAATATATATTTATATTATATATAATAGTGTAGTTTAAGGACACATTAAAATATATAACCCATCAATTTGTTATTGTTTATTATCTATATATCCTTATGTGTTTATTGTATAAATGAACATATATTTCCAGTGTGATTCAGTCCTCACTTGTCTCTCCAGTGGTTATATCCCTGCAGACCTGCGATGTCCTCCACTGCTGTCAGGATGTGGTCGAAGGCCTGAACACAAACAACAACATCAGAAACAACACAAACAACAACACAACAACAACACAACAACAATAGGTCAGCAGCCCCACCCTCTCGTGGATCTCCTCGTTGATGGTGGGCTTCCTGTTGGTGGAGCGAGGGACTTTGAGCCAGTTCACCAGAGGCTTGATGGTTAGACCCTGAAACACAGAGAGAGACCAGATTACTGATGAACACCTGAACACCTGAACACCTGAACACCTGAACACCTGAACACCTGAACACCTGAACACTGAACACCTGAACACCTGAACATCTGAACATCTGAACATCTGAACACCGGAACACCTGAACATCTGAACATCTGAACACCTGAACATGAACACCTGAACACCTGAACACCTGAACATCTGAACACCTGAACACCTGAACATCTGAACACCTGAACACTGAACACCTGAACACTGAACACCTGAACACCTGAACACTTGAACACCTGAACACCTGAACACCTGAACACCTGAACACTTGAACACCTGAACACCTGAACACTTGAACACCTGAACATCTGAACACCTGAACACTTGAACACCTGAACACTTGAACACTTGAACACCTGAACACTTGAACACTTGAACACCTGAACACCTGAACACCTGAACACCTGAACACCTGAACACCTGAACACTGAACACTTGAACACCTGAACACCTGAACACCTGAACACTTGAACACCTGAACACCTGAACACCTGAACACCTGAACACTTGAACACCTGAACACCTGAACACCTGAAACCTGAACACCTGAACACCTGAACACCTGAACACCAGAACACCTGAACACCTGAACACCTGAACACCTGAACACCTGAACACTTGAACACCTGAACACCTGAACACCTGAACACCTGAACAACTGAACACCTGAACATCTGAACACCTGAACACCTGAACACCTGAACACTTGAACACCTGAACACTTGAACACCTGAACACCTGAACACTTGAACACCTGAACACCTGAACACCTGAACACCTGAACACCTGAACACTGAACACCTGAACACCTGAACACCTGAACACCTGAACACCTGAACACTGAACACCTGAACACTGAACACCTGAACACCTGAACACTTGAACACCTGAACACTTGAACACCTGAACACCTGAACACTTGAACACCTGAACACCTGAACATCTGAACACCTGAACACTTGAACACCTGAACACCTGAACACTTGAACACCTGAACACCTGAACACTTGACACGAACACTTGAACACCTGAACACCTGAACATCTGAACACCAAACACCTGAACACCTGAACACCTGAACACCTGAACACCTGAACACCTGAACACCTGAACACTTGAACACCTGAACACTTGAACACCTGAACACCTGAACACCTGAACACCTGAAACACCTGAACACTGAACACTTGAACACCTGAACACCTGAACACCTGAACACCTGAACCTTGAACACCTGAACACCTGAACACCTGAACACCTGAACACCTGAACACCTGAACACTTGAACACCTGAACATTTGAACACCTGAACATCTGAACACCTGAACATCTGAACACCTGAACACCTGAACATCTGAACACCTGGAGATAAAGCAGGAACAGACTTTATAAAAGTAAATACACATATGAACATCTAAAGTAATCCGGTGGTGTGTTAGCCCTCGTATAGGGAGGGGCTTGTCTTGTTGGAATATAAAAACATAAAAGTCATTTAAAAGTAACGGGGAGTTTTTCCTCGTACCTGAAACATGACGGTGAAGAAGACCACTACGATGGTCGTGGCCACAAAGTATTCCTTAGCCTTCACGTGTTCTCCGTCCAGCAGAACCACCAGAGCGAAGGCCACCGCCCCCCGCAGGCCGCCGTACGACATGACCACCTGATCGATCTTATCCAATGGGACGAGCCGGAACCGGTTCAGAACCCACGTCTGACCAATCACACCTGCACAGAGAGGTCACTAAAGGTCAATCACACCTGCACAGAGAGGTCACTAAAGGTCAAACACACCTGCACAGAGAGGTCACTAAAGGTCAATCACACCTGCACAGAGAGGTCACTAAAGGTCAATCACACCTGCACAGAGGTCACTAAAGGTCAATCACACCTGCACAGAGAGGTCACTAAAGGTCAATCACACCTGCACAGAGAGGTCACTAAAGGTCAATCACACCTGCACAGAGGTCACTAAAGGTCAATCACACCTGCACAGAGAGGTCACTAAAGGTCAATCACACCTGCACAGAGAGGTCACTAAAGGTCAATCACACCTGCACAGAGAGGTCACTAAAGGTCAATCACACCTGCACAGAGAGGTCACTAAAGGTCAATCACACCTGCCAGAGAGGTCACTGAATGTCACTAAAGGTCAAACCTGCGGCCCTGAAGACAAAGATGAAGACGAGGGTGCAGGACACCAGCCCGTGTCCCAGGCCCACTTTGATTTGTCCACGGCGGAGATGCCGAGGAAGATGAAGATGATGGTCTCTGCGATGCTGGCCAGAGTCTTCATCGTGTATTTCACGGTGGTTCTGGACTTCTGGGAGATGTTCGCCTCCACGTATTTATTAGCTCCGATCCCGCAGAACGTCATCCTGAAAGAGAGGAGAGTGCTGACTTAGGACAGGAAGTAGAGACTTACTTAATAATGATGTGTGTTCAGACTGTTGTTGCTGAAGGGTAGAGACTTAAGACCAGACGATGGAGACTTAAGACAGGATTTTAGAGACTTACGACATGAAGGTAGACACTTACGAATGGGGTTTTAGAGACTTACGAAAGGATGTTAGAGTTTTACGAGAGGAGGTTAAAGAGTTAGGATAGGATGATTGAGACTTACGACTGGATTGGGGGACTTATGACAGGAGAGACTTATGACAGGAGAGACTTATGACAGGACGGTACAGGACTAACGACTGGATTGGGGGATTTATGACAGGACGGTACAGACTAACGACTGGATTAGGGGACTTATGACAGGACGGTACAGACTAACGACTGGATTGGGGGACTTATGACAGGACGGTACAGACTAACGACTGGGTTTTTTAGAGACTTACAACAGGAATTATAGATTTAAGAGTGGATGTTGAGACTTACGACAGGATGTTGAGACTTAAGACATGATGTTAGAGACTTAAGACAGGAGAGACTTACGACAGGATGTTGAGACTTAAGACGGGATGTTGAGACTTAAGACATGATGTTAGTGTCACGATCTGTCTGTGTTGTGTTTTGTCTTGTCTTTTTCTGTCTCTGGTTTCCTGTTTTGTTTTGAAATGTTTTCCTCCTTGTGTCTTCTCTGTTCCTTCTTCCTGTGTTTGCCTCCCTGTCTTAGGCCCAATCCCAAACCACGCCCTACACCCTACCCTACACACTACCCCTCCGTTTGCGCGTTCGCGCGGAGGGTCCGCCACATTAAGTGCTGTTCCAAACCAACGAGTGTGGAGAGGTGTGGAGGGGAGTGGGCTATCAAGCCTCAAACAGCGAGTCTGCATCATAGACTGTATATATAAAGGTCTGCATCGGTGCTGACTTGAGACTGGTCTCTACCTGACAGGTCTCAACGCTGTGTGTGTGTCCGTCAGGAAACACGCTGTTTACAAACAGTTCCAGCAAACATCCACTGATAAACTGCGATGTTAACAACCTCATGATAACCTCATATTTCTTTAACTTAGGATCATACCTGTGTTTAGTCTAGAAAAAGGTAAATGTGTGCATTTTATTATAAAGTTGTGTATATTTACAGACTGTTGCAAAACTAAGAAGCTTATAAACATCAGGTTTAAAACTAAAAGAGCTTTACAAAAAGTAACACAATGAAAGATGTTTGGAGTTTTATTTGAGTTCTTAATTTACATTTTTTGTCTAAGAGATGCGGATTTGAAACCGTTGTTACGGCATTTCCTGTTTCTGCCGGAGAGAGGGGAGTTTGTCCAAGCTTGCCACTGTATCTACTCCCTCCATCTGACAGGAGGGAGCCTCGTTGAGCTGCGAGTGTGGCTACAGACGGAGTTCACTCCGCCACGGAGGGTAGGGTCGAGGGAGTGGTTTGGGATTGGGCCTAAGTTTCCCTGGTGTGTCTGATTGTTTGATTGTGTTCACCTGTTGCCCTTGTGTTTCTGCCTCCTTACCCCAGCTGTGTCTTGTCTTGTGATTACCCCTCTCTGTATTTAGTCTTGTCTTCCCCTGTGTGCCTGGTCGTTCATTGTCTCTCCTGTCTCCCTCCATGTTGGTCACGGTCAGTTGTTGTAGTACCTCTGTGTTTCATGCCATGTTTTTGTTCAGCTTTTGAATAAAGCTCGCTTTTGTTTCTAGACCTTTTTACCTTGTTTTGTAGTCTGCATTTGGGTCCTACCCTTTCCCGGATCCTAACAGTTAGAGACTTAAGACAGGAGAGACTTACGACAGGATGTTGAGACTTACGACAGGATGTTGAGACTTAAGACATGATGTTAGAGACTTAAGACAGGAGAGACTTACGACAGGATGTTGAGACTTAAGACGGGATGTTGAGACTTAAGACATGATGTTAGAGACTTAAGACAGGAGAGACTTACGACAGGATGTTGAGACTTACGACAGGATGTTGAGACTTAAGACATGATGTTAGAGACTTAAGACAGGAGAGACTTACGACAGGATGTTGAGACTTACGACAGGATGTTGAGACTTAAGACATGATGTTAGAGACTTAAGACAGGAGAGACTTACGACGGGATGTTGAGACTTATGACAGGATGTTGAGACTTAAGACATGATGTTAGAGACTTAAGACGGGATGTTGAGACTTACGACAGGATGTTGAGACTTAAGACATGATGTTAGAGACTTAAGACAGGAGAGACTTACGACAGGATGGCGGACAGGGAGAAGAGCTCGGCTGTGAGGTAGGCGAGGTAGACGAGCAGGAAGACGAAGAGCGGCTCGATGATCCGGACCTTCTTAGTGAAACGAGTGAGGAAGCTGAGCAGAACGGCGAAGACCAGACCAACCAGAGTCCCTCCAACACTGACGATGAGGAAGGAGGCTGAGGAAGAGGAGGAGGAAGAGGAGGAAGATAAACATTATAAGATCATAATGCCAAACTCACTTTTACAACTTCAATGTTTTATAAGTTCTTATTCCCTGAACTCACCGACTCCTTTAAAGTAATCCACCGTCTGGACGTTTCTCCACCCCGACCTCCACGAAGGAGATGTACACTTTATATAAAACCTGGACACAGAAACACGACGGATTCAAAACAGAAACCGAGTCTCAAACCTGTCGGACGGAATGTGGACTTTAAACCAAATAAGGTTAAAAAACATTTTTTGAACATCATTTATTTACGTCTAATAAAAACTTTGTACAAGATTAAGCAGAAACTCTGACGGTGAGTTTCCTGTACACAATGACTCAGCAGAAACTCTGACGGTGAGTTTCCTGTACACAATGACTCTGAAGGAGAGTTTCCTGTACACAATGACTCAGAAGGAGAGTTTCCTGTACACAATGACTCTGAAGGAGAGTTTCCTGTACACAATGACTCTGAAGGAGAGTTTCCTGTACACAATGACTCAGCAGAAACTCTGAAGGTGAGTTTCCTGTACACAATGACTCTGAAGGAGAGTTTTCCTGTACACAATGACTCAGCAGAAACTCTGAAGGTGAGTTTCCTGTACACAATGACTCAGCAGAAACTCTGAAGGTGAGTTTCCTGTACACAATGACTCAGCAGAAAGGATCCTGGGAAACTTCTGCTCTCGCTCTTTGTTCACTTTGGGATTAGTTTTTACTCCGAGTGCTGCTGAGGATTAGAGCTGCAGTTAATCTGCAGAAATCCATCTGTAGTTCACCAGAGGCTGTTCTCTGCTGAGTCTACAGGAGGTAGTGCACGTTAACAAGTCTAAAGGAGGTAGTGCACGTCAACGAGTCTACAGGAGGTAGTGCACGTCAACGAGTCTACAGGAGGTAGTGCACGTCAAACGAGTCTACAGGAGGTAGTGCACGTCAACGAGTCTACAGGAGGTAGTGCACGTCAACGAGTCTACAGGAGGTAGTGCACGTCAACGAGTCTACAGGAGGTAGTGCACGTCAACGAGTCTACAGGAGGTAGTGCACGTCAAACGAGTCTACAGGAGGTATGCACGTCAACGAGTCTACAGGAGGTAGTGCACGTCAACGAGTCTACAGGAGGTAGTGCACGTCAACGAGTCTACAGGAGGTAGTGCACGTCAACGAGTCTACAGGAGGTAGTGCACGTCAAACGAGTCTACAGGAGGTAGTGCACGTCAAACGAGTCTACAGGAGGTAGTGCACGTCAAACGAGTCTACAGGAGGTAGTGCACGTCAACGAGTCTACAGGAGGTAGTGCACGTCAACGAGTCTACAGGAGGTAGTGCACGTCAACGAGTCTACAGGAGGTAGTGCACGTCAACGAGTCTACAGGAGGTAGTGCACGTCAACGAGTCTAAAGGAGGTAGTGCACATCAACGAGTCTACAGGAGGTAGTGCACGTCAACGAGTCTACAGGAGGTAGTGCACGTCAACGAGTCTACAGGAGGTAGTGCACGTCAACGAGTCTACAGGAGGTAGTGCACGTCAACGAGTCTACAGGAGGTAGTGCACGTTAACGAGTCTAAAGGAGGTAGTGCACGTCAACGAGTCTACAGGAGGTAGTGCACGTCAACGAGTCTACAGGAGGTAGTGCACGTCAACGAGTCTACAGGAGGTAGTGCACGTCAACGAGTCTACAGGAGGTAGTGCACGTCAACGAGTCTACAGGAGTAGTGCACGTCAACGAGTCTAAAGGAGGTAGTGCACGTCAACGAGTCTACAGGAGGTAGTGCACGTCAAACGAGTCTACAGGAGGTAGTGCACGTCAACGAGTCTACAGGAGGTAGTGCACGTCAACGAGTCTACAGGAGGTAGTGCACGTTAACGAGTCTACAGGAGGTAGTGCACGTCAACGAGTCTACAGGAGGTAGTGCACGTCAACGAGTCTAAAGGAGGTAGTGCACGTCAACGAGTCTACAGGAGGTAGTGCACGTTAACGAGTCTACAGGAGGTAGTGCACGTCAACGAGTCTACAGGAGGTAGTGCACGTTAACGAGTCTAAAGGAGGTAGTGCACGTCAACGAGTCTACAGGAGGTAGTGCACGTCAACGAGTCTACAGGAGGTAGTGCACGTCAACGAGTCTAAAGGAGGTAGTGCACGTCAACGAGTCTACAGGAGGCAGTGCACGTCAATGAGTCTACAGGAGGTAGTGCACGTCAACGAGTCTAAAGGAGGTAGTGCACGTCAACGAGTCTACAGGAGGTAGTGCACGTCAACGAGTCTACAGGAGGTAGTGCACGTCAACGAGTCTACAGGAGGTAGTGCACGTCAAACGAGTCTACATGAGGTAGTGCACGTCAACGAGTCTACAGGAGGTAGTGCACGTCAACGAGTCTACAGGAGGTAGTGCACGTCAACGAGTCTACAGGAGGTAGTGCACGTCAACGAGTCTACAGGAGGTAGTGCACGTCAACGAGTCTACAGGAGGTAGTGCACGTCAACGAGTCTACAGGAGGTAGTGCACGTCAAACGAGTCTACAGGTAGAAAATATACATGTTGAAATTCAAATTTACAGTAACAATAAAACTAATTAAACACATGTTTAAACACCAACGTGTGTGTGTGTGTGTGTGTGTGTGTGTGTGTGTGTGTGTGTGTGTGTGTGTGTGTGTGTCGCTCACCACGGTGACGGCGTCGTTGACCAGCGACTCTCCGAACACGATGATGAACAGCGTGTCGTTGACGTGAACCTCTTCGAACACGGCGAGCACTGCGACCGGATCCACCGCCGAGATCAGAGCGCCGAAGAGCAGGAAGTCCATAAGCCCCGCCTCCACACGCTCATCTACACACACACACACACACACACACACACACACACACACACACACAAACGTTCTTTAAATGTGTTGAAACTTGAATGAAACGTTGTCTTAAGCTTTTGTTCTGCAAACTCTATCCACACTTAATTACATGTTTTGGCTTTCTTTAAACTCCTCTCTGATGATCTCTGCAGAGTTACTAACCTGAAGCTTTCTTTAAACTCTCTCTGATGATCTCTGCAGAGTTACTCACCTGAAGCTTTCTTTAAACTCCTCTCTGATGATCTCTGCAGAGTTACTCACCTGAAGCTTTCTTTAAACTCCTCTCTGATGATCTCTGTAGAGTTACTCACCTGAAGCTTTCTTTAAACTCCTCTCTGATGATCTCTGTAGAGTTACTAACCTGAAGCTTTCTTTAAACTCCTCTCTGATGATCTCTGCAGAGTTACTAACCTGAAGCTTTCTTTAAACTCCTCTCTGATGATCTCTGCAGAGTTACTCACCTGAAGCTTTCTTTAAACTCCTCTCTGATGATCTCTGCAGAGTTACTAACCTGAAGCTTTCTTTAAACTCCTCTCTGATGATCTCTGCAGAGTTACTAACCTGAAGCTTCTTTAAACTCCTCTCTGATGATCTCTGTAGAGTTACTAACCTGAAGCTGATCCAACAGCATCATCATGAACCTGTTTCCTCTGTTCCAGAGAAACTTTACAACTCTCACGGTCCGGAGCTCAGGAGGGCGCTCTTCTCCCTCAAACAGCTGTTCCAGGTAACGTATAGTAACATAATGTAACGTATAGTAACATAATGTAACGTATAGTAACGTATAGTAACATAATGTAACGTATAGTAACATAATGTAGCGCATAGTAACGTATAGTAACGTATAGTAACATAATGTAACGTATAGTAACATAGAGTAACGTAATGTAACGTATAGTAACATAATGTAACGTATAGTAACATAGAGTAACGTAATGTAACGTATAGTAACATAATGTAACGTATAGTAACATAATGTAGCGTATAGTAACGTAATGTAACGTATAGTAACGTATAGTAACATAATGTAACGTATAGTAACATAGAGTAACGTAATGTAACGTATAGTAACGTATAGTAACATAATGTAACGTATAGTAACGTATAGTAACATAATGTAACGTATAGTAACATAGAGTAACGTATGGTAACGTATAGTAACGTATAGTAACATAATGTAACGTATAGTAACGTATAGTAACATAATGTAACGTATAGTAACATAATGTAGCGTATAGTAACATAGAGTAAACGTAATGTAACGTATAGTAACGTATAGTAACATAATGTAACGTATAGTAACATAGAGTAACGTAATGAACGTATAGTAACGTAATGTAATGTATAGTAACATAATGTAACGTATAGTAACATAGAGTAAGTAATGTAACGTAATGTAACGTATAGTAACATAATGTAACGTATAGTAACATAATGTAACTATAGTAAGGTATAGTAACGTATAGTAACGTATAGTAACGTATAGTAACGTATAGTACGTATAGTAACATAATGTAACGTATAGTACATAGAGTAACGTAATGTAACGTATAGTAACGTAATAAGTATAGTAACATAATGTAACGTTAGTAACATAGAGTAACGTATGTAACGTATAGTAACATAATGTAACGTATAGTAACATAATGTAACGTATAGTAAGGTATAGTAACATAATGTAACGTATAGTAACGTATAGTAACGTATAGTAACGTATAGTAACATAATGTAACGTATAGTAACATAGAGTAACGTAATGTAACGTATAGTAACATAATGTAACGTATAGTAACATAGAGTAACGTAATGTAACGTATAGTAACATAATGTAACGTATAGTAACGTATAGTAACATAATGTACGTATAGTAACATAATGTAGCGTATAGTAACGTAATGTAACGTATAGTAACGTATAGTAACATAATGTAACGTATAGTAACATAGAGTAACGTAATGTAACGTATAGTAACATAATGTAACGTATAGTAACGTATAGTAACATAATGTAACGTATAGTAACATAGAGTAACGTATGGTAACGTATAGTAACGTATAGTAACATAATGTAACGTATAGTAACATAATGTAACGTATAGTAACATAATGTAGCGTATAGTAACATAATGTAACGTATAGTAACATAATGTAGCGTATAGTAACGTTAGTAACGTATAGTAACGTATAGTAACATAATGTAACGTATAGTAACATAGAGTAACGTAATGTAACGTATAGTAACGTATAGTAACATAATGTAACGTATAGTAACATAGAGTAACGTAATGTAACGTATAGTAACGTAATGTAATGTATAGTAACATAGAGTAACGTAATGTAACGTATAGTAACGTATAGTAAACATAATGTAACGTATAGTAACGTAATGTAACGTATAGTAACGTAATGTAACGTATAGTAAACGTAATGTAACGTAAGTAACGTAATGTAACGTATAGTAACGTAATGTAACGTGTCTGACCCCAGACACTGACCTTTGACCCCCAGAGACCCCAGACACTGACCTATGACCCCCAGACACTGACCTTTGACCCCCAGATGACCCCCAGACACTGACTATGACCCCCAGATGACCCCAGACACTGACCTATGACCCCCAGCAGCTTGGCGGCGTACAGGCAGAACCCGGTGCAGAAGGCGTTCCACAGCGTTCCCACCACGGCGTACAGCAAGATGGCGCCCAGGTTGTCGAAGAAGAGTCTCGCCGGCATGAAGTATCCGGCATCTCCAACGATGGTGTGGCAGCAGGAAGAGGAAGAAGAGGGCGGGCTCTAGCTGGTACAGCTGCTTCTTATTGGCTAACAGGACCACGCCCCCCAGCACCAGGCCCAATAGGATCAGCATGCAGCTCTCAGGAACCACCGTGGTGAAGCGCTGCGAGAAGTGGAACACTGGGGGGGGACATGGATGAATGAATACACATCAGTGATTCATGAATCCATCTCATCCACTGTGAAGCTGATCTGATCTTTGAGGCAGGAATATGGAGCTCCTTTTATCCAAAGAAAGAAGAGAAAGCAACGACTCCAACAGATCAAATCTCTGCTTGGGCTGTTTCCCTCTTATGTTTGCACGTAAATGGTAAAAAACACATTCTATATGGCCTGCGCTCCTAAGATATTATTCAGATGCTGGTTCCTAAAGTGGGAACAGAACTAGGGAAAAAAACGTTTAGATATGCTGCCTCTTCTGCCTGGAATAATGAAGGAGCTGAAGCTCTCAGATGTTATCACTACGGGGGATTAAAGTCCATCTAAAAGGACAGAGAACAAGAAACCATTGGTCGATGTGATTGCTCTTATATCCCATAATTGAAGTCGTTTTAAAATTGCCCCAGATTTTCTGGCATCACTTTAAAGTCCCATGTCATGGCCATTTCTACTGATCATAATTCCATGTTGAGGTCTACTAAAATATATTTAAATTGTTCAATGTTCCAAACTCACATTGGTTTCTCATACAGCATCTCTGTAAAGTATGTGTATTCACTCTCTGTCCTAAACGGCTTGTTGGAGCTCCTGCCCCCCCCTCTTCGTATGAGCCCAGTGGCCGTCTGCGAGACAGCGAGACACAGCGAAACCCAGCCCGAAGCCAGCCCGAAACCAGCCCAAAACCAGCCCAAAACCAGCCCGAAACACACACACACACCCGCAGCCTGGCTGGGAGTTTGTGTGTGCTCACACAGCGACTCACAGCCTCGCCGCGTCCCACCGTCTCAGGGAGGAGAAATCGGCGGAGCTGCAGCTGAGAAAAGATTGAGTGTGTGTGTGTGAGTAACGGCTCCACGGATTGGTCCATTTGGACCAATGGGTCCATTTGGGTATGGGCACGTCACTGTCCCCAGGAAGAAACTATGGAAAAAGAGAAATGTCCAACGAGGCGTTCTGGGGCAGCATAGACAGGTCTTTTCTGTGTTAGAGTTTTACTCGCTACAGGGTGTACTTTGAGGGTTTGTGACTCTGCAGACCGTTACATGCAGAAAAAGCTACAGAACACAAGGGGACGGGTAAGAACCAGAAAAGCATGACATGGGACCTTTAACATTTTACGGGGAAAATCTGCATTTTGGTTTGAGGGTGCACGCCAGGAGTAAGAGGGCGCAGCGCTCCTGTTACTCAGTTTAGACAAAACCCTGGTATTTTGTATCGTGATAAAATCATCCGATAATATTGCGTATCCTAACGATTGTATTACTGAGTAACTGAAGTAACATGATAGTATTGTCTGATGACTGAAATAGGTAACAGGTGTATTATCAGATTCACCTGAGTTCATGTTCTTTAATTCATCTTTCCACTGGTCACATGGTGTGTGTTCATGATCTCAGACACGTCATTATTATCCATTATTAAATCACCAAGGTCTGCTGACTCATGACACCACACACACACACACACACACACACACACACACACACACACACACACACACACCTCATAAATCACCACAAGGACAAGATATCAAAGACAACACGTCTGCTTTTATTCACACAGCTTGTGTTTATCTGCGTGTGTTTGAGTATAAAACTGTAAATATATATCTGTTAAAAGAGGTAACTTTGATCTAAAGAGCAAAATGTGATTAATTTGAATAAAAACAAAACAGTGTCTTCATCACAGATTCAGAAAAAACACCATCTGTGGGAACAGCAGCTGCTGACACACACACACACCACCACACACACACACACACTGAAAGTAGTCCCTCATCTGTGTTGTATGATATTAAAACCCTGTAAAGCACATTTTCTAGGGAATGTATCATTTTGAAAATGTTTACTTAGTGTTCTCTATACATGTCGGTAGTTATAGAGTCAAACAAACAAAACACAAACTATAATATAAAAACCAGAGAGACTGGTCATCTTGGTCTTTCCATAACTGTTGGATATCTGTGAGTCAATTTCTGTCTCACGTGACCACAGACAACCAGATTCCTTCAGCTGAACACTGGATACTGGTGTGTGTGTGTGTGTGTGTGTGTGTGTGTGTGTGCGTGTGCGTGTGTGTGTGTGCGTGTGCGTGTGTGTGTGTGTGCGTGTGTGTGCGTGTGTGTGTGACATTAATAAGCAGCATGTATAGTGTTTTATTGTCTGCAGCACAGTGAGTCACACAGATCCGTGTTGGAGGCACAGAATGTTTAAGAGACGAGTAAGGGGGGGTCGTGTGGAGGGGGGGGGGTCGTGTGGAGGGGGGGGTCTGTGGGGTTTAAAGGAGCAGACGGAGGTTTTTTAAAATCATAAAAACGTTCCCTCCTTCATCAGCTGCTCCTCTCTGTGAAACCAACGCAGAGCCACGTTTCAAAATGACGATGATGATGAATGATTATTAACAGTCTCCTGAACGATGGCGTTAACTCCAGACCTGCAGGGGGCGCTACACTTCTCCATTACATCAGAGGTCTTCAGCTGAACCTGTACTACATGTGTTAATAAACTGAGTCTCATATTAAACTGAGTCTCATATTAAACTGAGTCTCATATTAAAACGTCAACATGAGTTCTGTGTATAAAACAGACATGTTTTATGGTGCATTCAATACTTACTCAAATAATAATATGTATATACGGATTATCTAACTGCGTTATGGAAGGTCCTGATACTGTAATGTAATGCATAGTAACGTATAGTAATGTAATGTAACGCATAGTAAGTAATGTAACGTATAGTAACGCATAGTAACGCATAGTAACGCATAGAACGTATAGCAATGTAATGTAACGCATAGTAACGTATAGCAATGTAATGTAACGCATAGTAACGCATAGTAACGTATAGTAACGTATAGTAACGCATAGTAACGCATAGTAACGCAAAGTAACGTATAGCAATGTAATGTAACTCATAGTAACGTATAGCAATGTAATGTAACGCATAGTAACGTATAGTAACGCATAGTAACGCATAGTAACGTATAGCAATGTAATGTAACGCATAGTAACGTATAGCAATGTAATGTAACGCATAGAACGCATAGTAACCGTATAGTAACATATAGTAACGCATAGTAACGCATAGTAACGCATAGTAACGCATAGTAATGTAACGCAATGTAATGTAACGCATAGTAACGTATAGTAATGTAATGTAACGCATAGTAACGCATAGTAACGTATAGCAATGTAATGTAACGCATAGTAACGTATAGCAATGTAATGTAACGCATAGTAACGCATAGTAACGTATAAAACGCATAGTAACGCATAGTAACGTATAGCAATGTAATGTAACGCATAGTAACGTATAGTAACGCATAGTAACGTATAGTAATGTAATGTAACGCATAGTAACGCATAGTAACGTATAGTAACGTATAGTAATGTAATGTAACGCATAGTAACGCATAGTAACGTATAGCAATGTAATGTAACGCATAGTAACGTGTAGCAATGTAATGTAAACGCATAGTAACGCATAGTAACACATAGTAACGCATAGTAACGCATAGTAACGTATAGCAATGTAATGTAACGCATAGTAACGTATAGCAATGTAATGTAACGCATAGTAACGCATAGTAACGTATAGTACGTATAGTAATGTAACGCATAGTAACGCATAGTAACGCATAGTAACGTATAGCAATGTAATGTAACGCATAGTAACGTATAGTAACGCATAGTAAGGTATAGTTATGTAATGTAACGCATAGTAACGCATAGTAATGTAATGTAACGCATAGTAACGCATAGTAACGCATAGTAACGTATAGCAATGTAATGTAACGCATAGTAACGCATAGTAATGTAATGTAATGCATAGTAACGCATATTATGTAATGTAACGCATAGTACGCATAGTAACGCATAGTAACGTATAGCAAGTAATGTAACGCATAGTAACGTATAGCAATGTAATGTAACGCATAGAACGTATAGTAACGCATAGTAAGGTATAGTAATGTAATGTAACGCATAGTAACGCATAGTAATGTAATGTAACGCATAGTAACGCATAGTAACGCATAGTAACGTATAGCGATGTAATGTAACGCATAGTAACGTATAGCATGTAATGTAACGCATAGTAACGTATAGTAACGTATAGCAATGTAATGTAACGCATAGTAACGCATAGTAACGCATAGTAACGTATAGCGATGTAATGTAACGCATAGTAACGTATAGCAATGTAATGTAACGCATAGTACGTATAGTAACGTATAGTAACGTATAGCAATGTAATGTAACGCATAGTAAACGCATAGTAACGCATAGTAACGTATAGCGATGTAATGTAACGCATAGTAACGTATAGCAATGTAATGTAACGCATAGTAACGCATAGTACGTATAGTAACGTATAGTAACGTATAGCAATGTAATGTAACGCATAGTAACGTATAGCAATGTAATGTAACGCATAGTAACGCATAGTACGTATAGTAACGTATAGTAATGTAATGTAACGCATAGTAACGTATAGCAATGTAATGTAACGTATAGTAACATATAGCAATGTAATGTAACGCATAGAACGTATAGTAACGCATAGTAACGTATAGTAATGTAATGTAACGTATAGTAACGCATAGTAACGCATAGAACATATAGTAACGCATAGTAACGTAATTAACGCAATGTATGTAACGCAATGTAATGTAACGTATAGTACGCATAGGAACGCTAGTCACGTAGTAACGCATAGTAACGTAATGTAATGTAACGCAATGTAATGTAACGCATAGTAACGCATAGTAACGCATAGTAATGCATAGTAATGCATAGTAATGTAATGTAATGCATAGTAACGCATAGTAACGTATAACAATGTAATGTAACGCATAGTAACGTATAGTAACGTATAGCAATGTAATGTAACGCATAGAACGCATAGTAACGTATAGTAACGTATAGTAATGTAACGCATAGTAACGCATAGTAACGCATAGTAACGTATAGCAATGTAATGTAACGCATAGTAACGTATAGCATGTAACGCATAGTAACGTATAGTAACGCATAGTAAGGTATAGTAATGTAATGTAACCGCATATAACGCATAGTAATGTAATGTAACGCATAGTAACGCATAGTAACGCATAGTAACGTATAGCGATGTAATGTAACGCATAGTAACGTATAGCAATGTAATGTAACGCATAGTAACGTATAGTAACGTATAGCAATGTAATGTAACGCATAGTAACGCATAGTAACGCATAGTAACGTATATCGATGTAATGTAACGCATAGTAACGTATAGCAATGTAATGTAAGCATAGTAACGTATAGTAACGTATAGTAACGTATAGCAATGTAATGTAACGCATAGTAACGCCATAGTAACGCATAGTAACGTATAGCGATGTAATGTAACGCATAGTACGTATAGCAATGTAATGTAACGCATAGTAACGCATAGTAACGTATAGTAACGTATAGTAACGTATAGCAATGTAATGTAACGCATAGTAACGTATAGCAATGTAATGTAACGCATAGTAACGCATAGTAACGTATAGTAACGTATAGTAATGTAATGTAACGCATAGTAACGTATAGCAAATGTAATGTAACGTATAGTAACATATAGCAATGTAATGTAACGCATAGTAACGCATAGTAACGTATAGTAACGCATAGTAACGTAGAGTAATGTAATGTAACGTATAGTAACGCATAGTAACGCATAGTAACGTATAGTAACGCATAGTAACGTAATGTAACGCAATGTAATGTAACGCAATGTAATGTAACGTATAGTAACGCATAGGAACGCATAGTCACGTATAGTAACGCATAGTAACGTAATGTAATGTAACGCAATGTAATGTAACGCATAGTAACGCATAGTAACGCATAGTAACGTATAGCAATGTAATGTAACACATAGTAACGCATAGTAACGTATAGCAATGTAATGTAACGCATAGTTAACACATAGTAACGTATAGTAACGCATAGTAACGTAATGTAACGCAATGTAATGTAACGCATAGTAACGTAACGCATAGTAACGTATAGTAACGTATAGTAATGTAATGTAACGCATAGTAATGCATAGTAACGCATAGTAACATATAGCAATGTAATGTAACGCATAGTAACGTATAGTAATGTAATGTAACGCATAGTAACGCATAGTAACGCATAGTAACGTATAGTAATGTATAGTAATGTATAGTAATGTAATGTAACGCATAGTAATGCATAGTAATGCATAGTAATGTAATGTAATGCATAGTAACGCATAGTAACGTATAACAATGTAATGTAACGCATAGTAACGTATAGTAATGTAATGTAACGCATAGTAACGCATAGTAACGTATAGTAATGTAAGGTAACGCATAGTAACGCATAGTAACGTATAGTAACGCATAGTAACGCAATGTATGAACGCATAGTAACGCATAGTAACGCATAGTAACGTAATGTAATGTAACACAATGTAATGTAACGCATAGTAACGCATAGATAACGCATAGTAACGTAATGTAATGTAACGCAATGTAATGAACGCATAGTAACACATAGTAACATATAGTAATGTAATGTAACGCATAATAACGCATAGTAACGCATAGTAATGCATAGTAACGTATAGCAATGTAATGTAACGCATAGTAACGCATAGTTACGCATAGTAACGCATAGTAACGTATAGTAACGCATAGTAACGTATAGCAATGTAATGTAACGCATAGTAACGTATAGTAACGCATAGTAACGTATAGTAATTTAATGTAATGCATAGTAACGCATAGTAACGTATAGTAACGCATAGTAATGTAATGTAACGCATAGTAACGCATAGTAACGCATAGTAACGTATAGTAACGCATAGTAACGCAATGTAATGTAACGCATAGTAACGTATAGTAACGCATAGTAACGCAATGTAATGTAACGCATAGTAACGCATAGTAACGTATAGCAATGTAACGCATAGTGACGCATAGTAACGCATAGTAACGTAATGTAATGTAACGCAATGTAATATAGTAACGTATAGTAATGTAATGTAACGCATAGTAACGCATAGTAACGTATAGCAATGTAATGTAACGCATAGTAACGTATAGTAACGCATAGTAACGTATAGTATTTAATGTAACGCATAGTAACGCATAGTACGCATAGTAATGTAACGCATAGTAACGCATAGTAACGCATAGTAACGTATAGTAACGCATAGTAACGCAATGTAATGTAACGCATAGTAACGCATAGTACGCATAGTAACGTATAGTAACGCATAGTAACGCATAGTAACGCAATGACACGGCTTAGAACGGGCGTGTCGCCTTCTGTCCTGCCAGTGTTGGCAGGACATGAATTAAAATGTCGAACTCTGACTTCATTTTAAGGACATTTTGGCCAGGGGTGTAGAGCTATATTTGTTTAAGCATCGGATTGGCAAAACAGGAGAGTGTGTGCACCAGTCTGCCTTTATCTATGAATTCATGTCCGCGACACTCACAGTATCTGCTGCCCACAGCTGGTTTATAGAAGGAAAACCTCCTTCACTTCATGAAATCTCTGCGGCACCAGGAGGCAGCGGGAGGTTAACTCAGCCTCTGAGAAGAGGAGCGCGCAGTGCCTTTCACGCACCGCCTTCACTGCGTTTACCTTCAGATCATTAGAAAGGCTACGAGCGACCGCAGGCTGATGTGTTTTAACCACACACACCTCTACACACACACACACACACACGATTTAAACGCAGACTTTTGCCTCCATGTTTCGTTTTCAATTTTTTTTCAAACGCTCCCTTTTTTGGTCCATCTGCGGCGGTAATAGGTTTTGTGCGCTGTGATGATTCAACTGTACCTTTAGTAATGAATATTAAATGTTGTGAGGAAATCTTTCCACCAATAATTCCAATAAGTAATCCAAAATGTATTCACTTCAGGTTTACGAAAGTAACTGTAATCAGATTACTCTTTTTCAATGTAACGCGAGCTGAATACAGTACTTGATTTTTGTATTCGGATTACGTAACGCCGTTACATGTATTCCGTTACAACCCAACCCTGCGCATAGTAACGTATAGCAATGTAATGTAACGCATAGTAACGCATAGTAACGTATAGTAACGTAATATAACATCATGTTACGTATAGTAGCATAATGTAACGTATAGTAACGTATAGTAATGTATAGTAATCAGTTACAACTCATTTTAACCCAAAATGAAATGGTGTTTTGTTTTTTAAGAATTCACTAACATCGCGAGACATTCCGACACTAGAGAAAAATTGTGCCGGTAGATTAGTAAGCCTGGTGTTTACGTAATCAGGGAAGGGTGTTCTTTTGCCCATAATGACTAAGTCGCTGCACATTATCCCGCTTATTACACGGCCAGATACTAAACAAACTAAGGAATCGACTCCCAATATTAATTGAAATTATTTTATTGACTTAAAATGATCGTATTTCTTCCGCTAAGAAAAACAAAACTGTTCCACGGCGCACCAACGGCTGGAACTGCGACAACAACTTTACGGCAGCACTGTCCAACTCTGTTCACAGTTTCTGATCCAATAACAAGTCCTTAAACTCTGCAGAGCCATACCGTGTTCCTGTTACGGCCCCTACACACGGCGGCGTGCGTTGACGCTTCAACGCTTCTGCCCATTCACTTTGAATGGGGTGACGTCACGCTTCGCCGAACTGCATTGTGGGAGCAAGCTCTAGCCAATCAAACCGCTGTTTGTGTGTCCGGGGCGGGAGATTCAGGTGATTGGTTGTTGGTCTAGCTTCAGACATGCCCGCCTGCAAGCGTCAACGCACGCCGCCGTGTGTAGGGGCCGTTAGTGTTTACTTCTTGTCTGTCTACTTCTGTTCATTTATCTGACGTCCAGCGCTCCGTCTTTTACCCTCTTTTCCTTTCTCTTTCTTGATCCTCCTTAGCAACGGAATTGACCAATCAGAATCTAGTATTCAACTAAGTCATGTAATAAAAGTTGTTAGTAGCCTCAAGGGCCTACACAGTTGCTGCACTAAACTACATTTTAGCATTTAAAATACCTAGCCATTATTTTGCGGTTATTTTGGTGTAAGTAACTCAAAAGTAATATAAAAGTAGTGTAACTCATTACATTTCTGAGACAGTAATAATAATGTAATGTAACTTATTACTTAAAAAGACAGTAATAAGTCATATGTAATGTATTACATTTTGGAAGTAACTTGCCCAACACTGATAGTAACGTATAGTAACATGATGCAACTTATAGTAACGTATAGTAACGTTAGTAACGTATAGTAACATGATGCAACTTATAGTAACGTATAGTAACGTATAGTAACATGATCAACGTATAGTAACGTATAGTAACGTATAGTAACGTACTGTATAGTAACGTACTGTATAGTAACGTAATGTAACGTATAGTAACGTATAGTAACGTATAGTAACGTAATGTAACGTATAGTAACGTAATGTAACATATAGTAACGTAATGTATAGTAACATGATGTAACGTATTGTAACGTATTGTATGTAACGTATAGTAACCTATAGTAACGTAATGTAACGTATAGTAACGTAACGTATAGTAACGTATAGTAACGTAATGTAACGTATAGTAACGTAATGTAACGTATAGTAACGTATAGTAACGTATAGTAACGTAATGTAACATATAGTAACGTAATGTATAGTAACATGATGTAACGTATTGTAACGTATTGTAACGTATAGTAACCTATAGTAACGTAATGTAACGTATAGTAACGTAATGTAACGTATAGTAACGTATAGTAACGTAATGTAACGTATAGTAACGTAATGTAACGTATAGTAACGTATTGTAACGTATTGTAACGTATAGTAACGTAATGTAACGTATTGTGTAGACTTTATTGACTTCTGCTACCCAGTAGTTAATAAATTATTAAAATAATGAAGTTTTTTCTCTTGATGGATTAAAATGTAATTATTTTCTTTTTATATTGCAATATAATCCTAAAACACAACCACAAACTGAATACATATATTTACATATTTACTGCCAATTATTTAATAGTATTTTTTGCAAGTTAAAACCTAGTGATTCAAATACAGAAAGATAAATAAAAAATAAACAACTTAATATATAAGATTCTTTTTTCAAACACACACACATGTATAAATGTGAATATTAATATGTGCATATAAACATGTCTGTATGCAGTAAATAGTCCTATACATTTATATAAGGTGAGTTTATCATTTACTTATTTGAGTAAAGTTCCAAATAAAGGACACACGCGCGCGCACACACACACACACACACACACACACACACACACACACACACACACACACACACACACACACACACACACACACACACACACACACACACACACACACACACACACACACACACACACACACACACACACACACACACACACACACACACACACACACACACACACACTCACGGATCTTGGCCACGCTGGCCACCAGCAGCCAGCAGGCGATGATGTACGGAGTCTGCACGTAGCTCCACTCCCACTGTACCACCCGGAACCCCCCGCCGTGATGAGGCTCCTCCCCGGCCTCCTGGTCCCCGGGCCCGGCCTCAGGATCCACCGCGGACCGGGGCAGCGCCACCGGAGCCCCGCGCTCCTCCAGGCCCGGCCCGCGGAGCACCGGGAGAACCAGCGGGGCGCCGGGCACATTCTCCCCGGAGGGTCGGCCTCAGAAGGGCAGCAGCAGCAGCATCAGCCCGAGCAGCAGCATCTTCCCCGGAGCTCAGCTTGCAGACATCCACCTTTATACACGGAGCACCAGAGAGGACACACAGTCTCTCACACACACACCGTCACAGCAGCAGCAGCAGGAGGAGGAGGAGGAGGAGGAGAAGGAGAAGGACGACATGTGACCTGCTTTAAAGAGACGGACACACTGCAGGTGTAACACCGGGACACACCGGGACAATAACTTTATACACCGATCAGAGTACTAACAGAATACTGCATTAAAATAAACAGTAATACAACTTCCACTACTGCCCTCTGACGTCAGACTCCTGTCGTGAAAACCTCTGACGTCAGATCTATCCCGACACGAGACTGACGTCATTGTTACGTGTGGTGTGTGTGTGTGTGTGTGTGTTTATATTAGACCCTCCATCACAGTGTTATTCTCAGTAGATCCAGGGCTGCCAACACTCACGCATTGAGCGTGAGAGTCACGCAATTAACCCATATCTCACGCACTCACGCCACACTTGCCTTTCCTCACGCTAAGTTTTCGTCCAAAATAAATGTATATAAAAATAAAGTGAAGGAACAGCAAACCGAGGGGTCTACGAAATGAGACTTCACGGATCAATAACTCATGAACAAAACGTTATTCAGACACAAATGACGTCTCCTAAGTACCGTGGTAAGGTTGACAACGAACTACAATCACATTTTGATAAAAAAAAGCCAATACGCGCCGTCCTCCGGGCTGGACACATTACATTGGTCTCTATCCGCAGGAGAAGAAACGAGTGCTCAGGGACCGTCTGCAAAGTGCAACCCCCGAAAAAAGAGAATACAATAATATTCAATCACTATTATACAGTATTTCTACCAAACTCACTATTTGCATTGTTGTTGTTAGCATCTGGTTAGCTAGCTGCGCTAAGGGATATTAGAAGCTGTTTCTAAAACAAGGAAAGGGAGAGCTCTCTCCTGTCAGACTGAGAGAGATAACTACAGCTCAGTGAGGTAAGGGACTCTCTGTGTTTAGATAGTTCACTTAGTCTAGTTATCTCAGTGGGTCTCAAACGGTTTGGTCATACAGTTTTAAAAGGTGAGTGATTTGTAAAATATCCATAAAGAAAAAGAAATGTACCTCTGCTTACACCTATATGCCATTTTATATGCTGTTGAGCTGAGGATCGAGCCTTCATTGTAAGAG
>JAAOOA010002641.1:0-40501 GCA_012861695.1 Trematomus loennbergii
TTGTACCTAGTGAGCCTCTCTCCTTCATTCTTATTTCAGGTTCCACTTTCTTTTCCGCTGTCGTAATAGTAGTAGCAAAGCTGCTTCCCCTCATCCTTGAACGAGGTTCAAACTTAGCTTTCCTCACATCTTTGTTGGCTGCTGGTGGAGTATCCTGTATATCTCCAAACAGTGGATCGCTCACAATATCCACCTGTCTTTCAATGAAATTAACAATATCCATGAATGTAGCTCTCCGGCCCTGCCTTTTCTGTAAGTCATAGGCCAGAGTTCTCCATTTGTCCCTATATTTGTAGGGCAACTTTTTTATGATGGCTAGCATATTGCTAGGCATGTTCAACTCACACATGTATTCAAACTCTTCCATGACGTTGCAGCATCCTCTCAGAAAGAGACCGTAAGCTTGCAGAGCTCGCACATCTTCTACTTTTATTGGCTGCCATGAAAGAGCCTTTTCCATGTAGGCCGAAACAATTTTCTGTGCATTACCAAAATGCTCCTGTAGCAAAGCCTTTGCTTTGGCATATCCTCTGTCATGGGCCATATGCTGACAGCTTCTGACAAGCTCCAAAGGCTGCCCCCTGGTGTACTGTTCGAAAATACAGGCAGTCTTTAGGGTTGTGAGTCTTCTCCTCAATGCTGTGCTCAAAAGCTCTATGAATGCTTGATATTGAAACGGAGAGCCATCAAAAATCTGAATTTCTCTTTTAGGCAGAAAAGAAAGAGACTGTTGCTGAACCAACATGGATGTTATTTCATTTTGTCTTTCCAAGACATTAATTAAAGGATTCTGAGCACTGCTGCTTGGTGCCGGTGCTGCTGGGTGATTGCTTTGTTGCTGTAACTGTGGATGTGATTGTGATGAACTTTGATGTATATTGGCCTCTGAGCTTCTTGTGGCTTGATGTTGCAGATGTCCATATTCTGCTTCATGTTCTCTGTGCAAAAACTGTACGTCAGACTGACCACCTGTAGGCCTGTTTGTGTCAGGCACAAATGTTTTTGCTCCAGCACTGAGTATGGCTTCCTTTCGTCCCCTTTCCAAATAAGAATGCATGCCATTGGGACTCACAGATGTGTTACTTGCAGCACGAGACCTTCCAGAGCGTCTTAGCACATTCATTTTAGCCCTTGATGCAGCTATTTCCACTTCCATTTCCAGTTGCTCCCTCTTTTTCCTGAGCTGTTCCTCTTGTTCTTCCAATGCATGCTTGTCTTTTAATAACCTTTGTCATGCCAAGAGAGTGGCCATGTCAGCCTCAGCTTTGGTGCATGATGATGTAGTTGAAACACTGGACCTGGTTCCAGCAGAGCTCCGCTTGCGAGACCCAATGCTTCCTATGTTTGAAACACTGTCGCTTGGTTTTATTTCATCTTGTGCTTCAGAAGTTTCAACATTTCTCCCAGAGTGTTTTGAAACATGAGACATACTTTGCTGGTGTTCATCAGATATCTCAATTGAGGGAACATGTGCAATGGTGCTGCTCGGTTTTTTCCCAGTTTCAGAAAGCCATTGCTTGACATCGTCGATAAATCCATTATTGTATTTCAGTGTCTTGGCAAACCATACATTTTGTTTTTCCTGTTCGTCTGCAGGAAGAAGAGGAATTACAGACTTGTGTAACAGGGTGGTTTCTTTAACCAGTTGAATTAAATGCTCAAGTTGAGTTTGTATTTGTGAGGCGTTGTCATCCCTTTGCATGAGATCCTTCATTGTTTTAATCACACTTTTCATTTTGTGAACTTTGATTGACGTTCCTTTTGGAGCTTTTCCATTTTATTTGCCAAAGCCTTGGCAGTGAGTATCGACTCTCTCTTCTGTTCATCCATTTTTGCCACATTGACATCTGAATTTGATCACTTATTGACATATCCCTTTAATGTTTTAATGAATGAACAACAAATGCTCCAATCCACACAGCCAAACGCTCAGTAAATCACTGCTGCCGACAATAGACAACCTCTAGCGGCACAAACCACCACACGCAAGCAAAAGTCAGTCCCCAATGGACACGCAGCAGTAACTTATTCACACTGTGTTCAAACAAACATTTACACAGCATGAATGAAGAAGTTACATACCGCTCGCTCCTTGCTGTGTGGATTGTCCGTCAGTCTTTATCCTCCCGCGGCAGCACGCTGAAGTTAGTTTCCTTAGCCGCTCTCCAATACAGCGGCGATAACGGCGTTTCAATGTTTCCTTTTAATTCCACAGCGTTCCAGCTCGATCCTAGGAATCCCTGTATATATCCTCGATTTCCGTAGATCCACGCTGTGGTACAAGTCTTTTTGTTGACTTATTATTGCGGCAGTAAACTTTCAAACAAAGTGCCGCGAGGGACTAAACAAGAGAAAAACACTGTGGACGCGCAAAAACTCAGTCTTTCCAAACAGTATGCGTTTGACCTTTTATTTTCTTAGCAAAAGTTCAATAGTCCATATCCATATGTATATTATGCGTGCATGTGTGCATCTGCGTGCGTGCGTGCGTGCGGTCAACAAAAATTGTCTTCTCCAGTTCACTCCCCCTCCATCTATCACAAAGTGTGCAGGTAAAAGCAACCAGATATAACCACAAACGTCACCACACAAATCCTTTGACACGCCCACCACCTAAAGTGACTCAAAAACATGTCCCGTAATAAACACAGAAACTACTACTTCAAATGTGGCTCCTACAATGTTGATCTACCGAAGTCCTTAATTTCTCCCCATCCCATGTGCAATGACAGCTAGATATGCTGCCTTATCCTGAGCATAGATATTCAATGCTCTTGGCTTTTATTTTTGTATATTTAATTCTACCTCCATACAGAAAACCAATAAACCGATATTTAAAATCTAAAATCGGACCATTCTTGAATTTGATTTTGCTGATATGGTTTTTGGACTCAAACAACAAAATCAGAAAAAGGCTTTTGTGTTCCGTTTTTCAGTTTTTGTTGAAAATCTTTATGGTATTTTTGGGGATTTGTTTCTTGTGTTAAAAGAGAAACACACACGCACACGGACCCATATTGCACATGTTCACCAAAGGGTTCAAATGACAGAGCCACACATAAACATGCTTTATCAAATCTCTACGTTTTGCTTTCTGATTAAACTGTTTTTTAGCTCTACTTAATCCTATGTTTCATGTTTTAGGTCCTATTAGTTTATAGATGTGGGGGAGATGTTATACTTGATTAAAAAAGTGATACCACAGTGTAGAAATACTGTAACAAGAACAAGTCTGGTATTGAAATGTACTTAGGTCAAAGTAATAGGATCAAATAATGCTTAAAGTACCATCATTAATATGACTCATACAGTACGACTATTTTCATAATGATATATTATAGTCTGGATTCTAATCAATGATCCATTCATGTGAACATCATTTTTAATTTATCAGCTGGTAAAGGAGGAGATAACTTTAATGACTTGTTATACTTCCAGGTATCTTTATCCATAACAGAACTTCATCATTAAATTGTTGTTTATTAATAATATGAACCTGTATGGAAGCAAACAAGAGACAGAAGTATTTGAATTTTTGACACCGAATTTATAGCATTGAAAATAATTACTTTGAAAATCATATATCTGAATTTTTTGCTCCGAATTGACCTATGTGAAATAAAAATGTAACAATTCAAGTTAAAAAAATTCTAATAGTCAAATTCAGATCCCAAAAATTCAAGTTAAAAAAATTCTAATGCACAATTTCGGTGTTTAAAATTCGAGTCAAAAATGTCGATGCAGCATCATCCGGGCTACTCAGACAGGATAAGCAATCGAGCCTGAATGCAATCAAACCGACTTCTGGCCTATCAGAGCCAAGCGGCGAACTCCGGGACAGTGCAAGCCCAATGCTGCAAACTGTAGGCGATGGATGCAGATGGGAGCAATTCCCGTAGACCCTATGTTAAAATGTCCAAATTAACATCAGAAAATGAACATGTTTCTAGCCTGGATCCACAAAAACATATTCTGTATATAGTTAGATTCCCCCTTCATGAGACTGCTGCTCCTCGCTCCTCTGTCTCTCTGCTCGCTCCGTTAGCTCCATTAGCTCCGTGATGCTACAGGGGCTCAGCTCATGCAGAGAACACTACTTGAACTCGGCCGTGTTTGTTGTGTTGGTTCCTGGTGGACTATTTGTCATGCGAATATAGGATTTATCTGCGGTTAAAACAGACCGTCCATGAATGCAGTTTCTTCGGTAAGTCAACCCTGCATACTTTGTTATGTTACTGGTGTTTTTATTAAGCTAACGTTAATGAATGTTTAGAGTTGGGTTAGCATTTGAGCAATCGGTAGCTCCATCTGTGCTAACGATGCTATGCGTAGCATCCAAGTTAAACGTAATAGAGAAGTGTAAAACATTAAGTGGGATGCTACTGTATACCAAAAGGTTAATGTGCGAGGTTGGTAAAATAAGGTCATCCTTGTACGTTAGATAGTTAGTTTGCTAGTTAGTTTACATTATGCACTGTTCAGGTTAATTTAAATTCGCTATGCTCTACTATAGCATAAAATAGACTAGCTAACGTCAACGTATTGTTGAAGAGAGGCTTAGTGTATATTAAAGTGGACCTATCATGCTATATTTGAATAATATAGTGTAGGACCATACCTATATAAGGCATATTTATACTTTTTCTTTTCAAAATACCAAACAGATCATGCATTTTAGCCATGCCTCATTTCGCTCAATTTGCACTTTTTTTTAGCTCTGCTCTGCAAGGGCAGATTCAGTGAGAACAGCACCATCTACTGGCCTGGCATATGTACTACAGCGTCTCGAGTGCTTTCGAACGGCAATGGCCATGGCTGTCTCCTCCTGATTGGTGGAGTTGGCCCAATAGCCGTAGCGCCACCGTCCTGACGTCAGGACAGTGTTCAAATCTGGATCAGTTTTTATCAGATCTGTTGCAGCCCCTTTTTTAGAGATTTGGGTATGGAGGAAAAGGGTTGTGTTTTCTGACACTTGGTGAGTTCCCTGGAACACCGGGGACACATATTCATGTATAAAAGACGTACAAAAGTGCATTTTGCATTATAGGTCCCCTTTAAATCAACCTCACAATGAATTGTGTGTATCTTTAAAATATGAACGTCACATTTCAAGATGGTCCAGAAATAACGCTCCCTTAGATATTGTCAGTGGCGTTTTTATATGTACAAAAGTGGTGGGGCACAAAAAACTTAGATGTCTATATATAAGCTTCTGCAGTGACGTGCAGTGAGGTTCATGGCTGGTGAGGCACTGGCACTGACTCTTCAGGTTTACAAATATTTATTTTGACCTAAACCAAAATATAATATTATTTTCAAAAGCTTTTTTTGTCTGATGCAGCGATTAATTTTAAACAGACAGTTCAACAAAAGGATACCCAAAAAATGTAATTTTATCATTTAAATATTGAATTGTTCTCTCTTAGTAAGATCCCATTTTCAATCAAATTGCGGTCTTACCTTGACTTGAAGATGAAGTCCATTTGTCTATCCTTCTGGACAAAAATCTCTATTACTTTTTTGTAAAAGTCCTCCTTATCTTCTCGTAGTTTCAAAAGTCTATCATAATCTAATCGATAGATTTATGATTCAAAAATTATAAAAGTAGGGTAGACATGTGGATATTATCCGGCTGAACAAAACGTGCATTTATCTAACAGGTACGTTTCCCACAGATCTTATTTCGAGCTATTTTCTAAAATCCTATGGAGAAATCTCATTGCTTTTTTGTCAAGGGAAGCCACGCGCAGCTTACTTCCTGGTTTTAGGACGCGTCACTGCACCTCTCTCGTCTCCTCTTCACACACCACACTTTTCGTCGCGGCACACGTACTTACAGCCAATCAGCTCTGAATTATGTGAGATGACGTATGGTGGGGATGGCAGCTCAGTGCCCCTATGGTCATTATTTTAGTGACGACAACTGTCACTACCGATCGGTCCAGCTGCCTGATCTGTACTGCGCATGTGCGAGATGGTCCGCCACTACATACGGCAACTCTACTAGGACACTTGACACTTATATATGCCATACATTTTTGCATACATTCACAGTAAATATTTATTCAGTATGATAGCTGTCTAACAGAAGTTAAATCCATGTCTCACTTATTCTGACAATGTATTTAACCCCAAATAAAAGAACCCAATAAAAAGAGTTGTTAAATAATAGTGAAGTCATGTTGTAATAACAATAATCTCTCTTGGTTCTTTTTCTGCTTTGCCAAAAGCCACTGTGTGTCCTAGTAGAGTTGCCGTATGTAGTTGTCCAATATGGCGGACCATCTCGCACATGCGCAGTACAGATCGGGCAGGGGGACAGATCGGGTAGTGACAGTGACAACACACATATTAAATAGGAAAATACTCTGAGCATGCGCAGTGTAGTTTTTACAGTCACCGTTCACTTAGACAGTGAGAGGGAGGGGCATGATCAGGTTTTGTCCCACATGGCTCTAAACAGCTCAATAGGCACACACTGTAGCAGGGGCGGACTGGGACTAAAAATCAGCCCGGGACTGTCGACCGGCCCACTTCGGTACTGCCGGCCCACCTCGGTACCGCAAGTAAATTGTCAACGGGGGGGAGGGGGGTGCTAGTGAGTTATCTGAGCGGCCCACCTCGGTGCCGCAAGTAAATTCCGCGAGGAAATTGTCGACGGGGGACGGGGGGGACGGGGGGTGCTAGTGACTTATCCGAGGGGCCCACATCGTCCGACTGGCCCACTTCAGTACCGGCCCATCGGGTTTCGTCCCGAACGTCCCGATGGCCAGTCCGCCCCTGCACTGTAGACACTGATTAGAAGAACACAGCCTAAAACAGCAATGTACAGACGAATCTGATGATTAAACATGATCTTAAAATATATTTTATATATATATTTTTTTTTGCATTTTTTGTAATCATTATTTGTAATACTTTATGCTGACACTAGGTGGGGCTGTCGCCACTGGATATTGTAATATGGTTTGTTGAACTGGAGTTATTTATTGCAGCTAACCGCCTATCCGACAAACGACCCAAACATTGTTGTTTTTAATATTATTACCAATGCCTCTTTTAATTGTATTATCATCACACTTGAGAAACAGCCTTATCGTGGCTGTAGAACGGAATATGGAACTTAATGCCTGCATTTAAGGACGATGAATAGCGTAGTCAATGCTTTAGTGACAAGGAAATGATTTGTTTAAATATTAGATATGACGTTATCTGTGACTTCAGTGAAAATTAAGCTTATCCATTGCATTGCATTTGTTAAATAGGTTTGTGCCTTACCCTAACGTGTGTGATACGGTATGAATATGGCATATGAAAACAAATTAATTTGACTGACTCTTTTCTTCACCATTTTCTCTTTCTCTGAGGGTCCAGAAGAACATCCAAGAGGGATAGGAAAAGCTGATGTTATGAGATTTAAGAGCAGTACAGGACATTCACTAAGAGACTCTTATATTGCAACACAAAGACCTGCACACTGAATAATTTTGTAGTCTTAACAGGAACTTAATTGTTGTGTTGTTTTGTGTTTTACGTTGCACTTCAGAGACAGTGTGATTATTGTCAGGCCTATAACGTTTGGCAACAAAAAAAGGTCAGCTGATCAAATGCATTTGCCTCACTTTATGAGCTTCACAATACTTTTGCCTTGTACCGCAGAGTTTGCAACGTCACAAATAAATGGTGCCAATCTTCAGTCAGATGTGAATGTGTAATTTAACATTTTCAGTAAGAATAACGGACAAAAGGAGTGCAAATACAAATACAATTTATTGAAATGTGAAATAAAAGTTATCAAGCATGAACCATCACATTTTTTTTTAAATAAAAACGAAATAATATACATAAGTTACACTAAATGTTAATCTGTTAATTGATTAAGTAAACAAATGTTGTCAAATAAAGTGACAGGCTAGGCCTGTGCAGGTGGTAACAGCTATGCCCAGCATGGGCTAAGTTCTGTAGGTGCAGCTGGTGCAGGTCCTCCTTCAATTCAATTCAAAACCTTTATTTATACAGGTGAAATCCCATTGAGATCATTGATCTCTTTTTCAAGGGAGACCTGCAGCAGTAGGTTCCACATGAAGACATAAAAACATAAACAACAGAACAACAAAAGGACATCATACAGCAAAAATTACAGGGATTACAATTTACATATCTATCCACATGTACAGGTACCAGCATCTGATTGTGTAGCATCCAACCGAGCTTTAAAAACATGTAGTGGTACCAGATTGGTAATTTTCCATTCTTTTTGCAGACTGTTCCAAGTTAGTGGAGCTGCACATCTAAAAGCTTTCTTCCCTAAGACAGTCCTAGCACTTGGCACATTTAATAAAACCACAGCATGCGATCTCAGGCAATAACTACTTTCAATTCGCCGAGAGATCAGGGAGCAGATGTAAGATGGTAGTTTATCCAACATGGCTTTGTAAATGAAAATGTACCAGTGACTGAGCCTCCGTACAGTAAGTGATGGCAAAACCGCCTTGGTATACAGTGTACAGTGATGCGTAAGTGCTTTACAATTTGTCAAAAATCTCAGTGCACTGTGATACGCAGCATCTAACTTGACCAGGCAATTGGCAGGTGCATTCATATATAACAAATCACCATAGTCCAGCACAGGTAAAAAGGTCACAGAGCCTTTTCCTGGCCTCAAGCGAGAAACAGGACTTGTTTCTGTAAAAGAAACCGAGCCTAACCCTTAGCTTTTTAAGCAGGTTATTGACATGAAGTTTAAAAGTGAGACAGTCATCAAGCCAGATACCAAGGTATTTGTAACAGGCAACCACTTCAAGTTTTATTCCTTGCGTAGTTACTGTTACGTGCTCTTGTTGTTTTTCTCTGTCTCTCTGCTGCGCAGGTACACCTGGCCCGCCCCTGGCTCCGCCTCCCCCAGGTGTCCTAATGCATTCAGCTGGGGACTTTAAAAGGAGAAGCTGGAGGAGAAGAGGGCCCCGCCTTTTTCCCTGAACAAACCTTCTGATGCCGTTTGGATCTGTAGATTTATTTTGTTGCTACTATGTGTGTGAACTCTGGAGGACCTCATTAGTGTAGGTTTTCTCGTGACTTTATTTTTCCCGTAGGGTTTTTCTTCTGTTAGATCTCTGGGTAGAGGAGGGAAGTTCTGGGTCCTACGGCCAGAGGACTGGTTGGCCCAGGCCCCCTTCTTCTTTTGTTTGTTTTTGCCGTCCTCCAGACGTGGTTCGTTTGCCGGTGGGCACATGTGAGTAACGGCTGGGCGCTCTAATAAATGCTCGCCGATAAGTGCTACGTGTTTTGTGTGGTTTATTTTATGTTGCGGGTCACCCAGCGCTTCAGCCGCCTAGAGGAGGAGAGAGTCCAGCTTAGCCGCATGCTATCGCTGGCTCCTCCTCAGGCCCCGCTACGTGCCCCCCTCGCATTGCCATGCAGGGGAGGGAGCGTGGTGCGACAGTGAAGCGGAGGGAGAGGCGTCGGCACGGGGGGTCCCGTAGCTGCGGCGCCCTCCACCTCTACGGCCCACCCCGTGGCACAGGCATACCGGCAATCACGGGGAAGGGCTGCCCAACCGAGGCAGAGCAACAGCAGAGCACCCGGGTGGGGAGCTCCATCTTCGCGGAGTTATCTGTCTATTTAATGCCCAGATCCCCGTTAAAACCTTTAAAAAATAAAGATGGTGTTGATCTGTATCCAAGTCTGAGTGTCCTTTGTTTCCACAATACACTTGCACATGTTGATGACTGTACACATTCCCCACTCGCCGCCCCAGCTATAGCTCCCGTTAGGGAGGAGGCTAGTGGGAGTGCGCAGATGAGTGATAAACCGCAGGCAGCACTGTTATAGTGCGGTGCGGGTACAGGGACATTATGGCCGACGTTTTTCTGGAGCACAGAAAGTATCTGCGTTTTGCCTTCCAGGGAATAGCCTACGAGTACAACAGGCTGCCGTTCGGTTATTCCCTATCCCCACGCACATTCAGCAAATGTGTGGCCACAGCGCTTCAACCGCTGCGCGCACACGGCATGAGAGTTTTCTTTTACATAGACGACCTCATAGTCATGGCTGGGTCCCGGGAACAGGCAATGTTTTGCACAGCACAGTTGATCACACACCTAACCAAATTAGGTTTTGCAATCAATTGGAAAAAGAGCACTCCCATACCTCGCCAACAGGTGTTGTATTTGGGTGTGGTGCTCGATGCAGATGCGCTGTGTGCCACCCTGTCAGAGAGCAGACGTGCGCCCCGTCTCAGGGCGGCGCACAGGCTGCAACAGGGGGCAACAGTGACAGCTTTAACTGTCATGCAGACTCTGGGTCTCATGGCGGCTGCTCACATGGTGGTCCCGCCGGTTACTACATATGCGCCGCCTGCAGAGGTGGTTCCCCAGCCTGCGTTTGGAGGCACAAACGACGGCTGGTGACCATCCCTCCCCCCCTCAGTGGGGGCAACCTCCGGTTTTGGGGGTCTCCGGACCACCTCCGGAGGGGGTCTCCACTGGGAAGGGTGACCTCCTACATCACAGTGTTCACGGACACGTCCGGAACAGGATGGGGAGGGACCTGCCTGAAGAGAGCTATAGGTGGGCGCTGGGCTCTGACAGAGTTTCGATACAGCAACCTCCTAGAGCTACGGGCAGTAGTGTTAGTCCTCCGGCATTTCATGCCCCTAATTCAGGGGAGACATGTAATGGTCAGGAGCGACAGCACCACAGTGGCTTATATCAACAGGCAGGGCGGAGTCCGCACCGCCCCCTTGTTGACCACAGCAGAGGAGCTGTGGTTATGGGCCTCAGAGGTGGTGTTATCTCTGAGAGCCCTCCATGTCCCGGGACTGGAGAACAGAGGGGCCGACCTCAGGTCGAGGGGTGGCCCCCTGCCAGGCGAGTGCTTCACCCGGAGGTGGTGAAGCAGGTCTGGGCCCAGTTTGGGAGAGCGGAAGTGGACCTGTTCGCCAGCCGGCGCAACAGCCACTGTGCCCTGTGGTTCTCCATGGCCCTGAGCGACGACCCGCCCTTGGGGGTGGACGCGTTTGCACACGAGCCATGGCCAAGGAAGCTGCTATATGCCTTTCCACCGCTGCGTCTCATTCTCCCTCTCCTGGGGAGAGTGAGGCGAGAACGTCTGGCAGTCATTCTGGTAGCACCAATCGAGTCGGGGCTCGGTGGTACTCAGAAATGACACAGATGAAGGTGGGCCAGCCCTGGGCGATCCCCCAGTTCTGGGGGCCGATGTCTCAAGAGGCAGGTGCAATCGGGGCGTTACCCACTCTGGGCCGTCCTCTTCAGGCTTGGCTCCTGAGAGGGACAGGCTGAGACAGGGTGGATTGTCTGACAGCGTTATTCAGTCTATCCAGGCAGCTAGTGTGAACAAGGTAAAGAAGAAGACGAAGGAGAAGAAGATGAACCTTTAATAAAGAAGGGTTTGTGGGGTGGAAAGTGTGTGGTATTATAGAGACATGTGTGTGATTCTGTGTGTGGAAATAGGCTTTTTTTATGTGTCGTTTCAGAAATGTACTCCCAATTACTTTGTCTTATGTGCTAATGTATTTTTCTCTTTCTCCCTCTCTCTGTCTGTCCTTGCCTTGTCTCCTCTAGTATCGCCACGGTTCACTAATGTTCCCGTAGACCAGATTGGCGTCTCAGGGAGCGTGGTCTCCTTTGTGTGCCAGGCAACGGGGGACCCCAAACCAAGGGTTAGCTGGAACAAGAAAGGCAAGAAGGTCAACTCCCAGCGTATAGAGGTGAGTCGAAGACCCCTGCTGCACTACATCAGTGGAATCACATGCAATACGTATACAATGAAAATCGAATTTGTCCCTTTCTTTTAACCATTAATAGCCTACACATGATTTTTGAAAGCTGCCCTATACCACTTTCACACAGGCAGAGCCTTCTGTTGCAGCTGAGTTCCCAGACTGGCTTAGAATACATATAAAAGGGTGTTTTTGTTGGCTTTCTTCATACTTTTCACATAGAGTTTTAGACAACAACTACCAATTTCTCATGGACAGGACTCCCTAACCTCTGAGCAATGGTTCACCAATGGTTACAGTCGCTCAGTCACGCAATGAAGACCCTCTCATTCATCCCTCTCTGTCCTCTTTGCGATTCACTGACTCTGTCTTGGTTGTCACATTTTGTACAGGACTGGTTATTTTTCTGCATAGCGCCCTGTCTTAGTCAATGCGTCTGTCTGTGCGTTATTCATGATGTTTGTTGTTCAGTTCTCGGCAGGCTTCCCAGATGGCATATCTAAAAGTCTTGACTGATGCTCAATGTCTCTTAATTAAAAAGTTGCTTTCGTTAACGACTGCGGTGCACAGAGATAGACATGCTAGTAGTATTACAAATGCGGTTTCAATCACATTAGTAATGCATAAAAAGTGACAGGTCACACCTGCCCTATCAGTACTACTACTTATGCTAAGTCCCGCCCCCTAATTATGCTAATGAGCCCCTTTGATATGCTAATGAGCCCCTTTGTTCGAGGTGTTATCACATGTAGGTGTGACATTCCCCATTGTAGTAGATCCTTTGTTGTGTAATCTAATTAGCCTTTGATGTCTGATCCCTTTGTTGTCTATCCTTTGATGTGAGGGGTGAGGTGTTTGTGACATGTAGGTGTGATATCCCCTGTTGTAGTAGATCCTTGTTGTATAATCTAATTAGCCTTTGATGTCTGCCCCCTTTGTTGTCTAATCTAATTACCCTTTGATGTCTATCCTTTGATGTGAGGGATGGGGTGTTTGTACATGTAGGTGTTAACTCCCCCTTGTAGTAGATCCTTTGTTGTATAATCTAATTAGCCATTGATGTCTGACCCCTTGTTGTCTAATCTAATTAGACCCTTTGATGTCTGTCCTTTGATGTAAGGGGGAGGTGTTATAACATGTAGGTGTGTGTTTCACCTGTGTATAAGCCTTTGATGTCAATCTAATTAGCCCTTTGATGTATGTCCTTTGATCAGTGTTTGTAATTAGTGTTAAGGTAGTCTCTTTGAAGTTGTGTGAGACTGTCTCGCACCCCGTCCTCCTCTCACCTCTTCCCCCTCTCACCCCTCCCCCCTTCCTTTTGCTGTGATGTCAGAAGATAGAGGTGGAGTGGAGTTAGATGGAAAATAAAATCCGTGCAAACTAGATAAAAAGCCACTCACCAAGTCACCTAAACTTTCAAAAACGAAAATGGCAAAGAGACGCATCGATAGGGTTTAATCAGCGAGACGCCTGTGACAACTTACCGCCATCCGTCGGGAGCTCCAGTCAAGAAACGGATGCAGTATCTGTGCCGGGTTCAGACCCTCCGTCGAGGCTCTTCATGAAAAATGGAGTCTGGATGTGTGAGACTGTCTCCCCTCACACCCCCTAACACCCCTCCCCTCCCCCCTGCCTGTCACCTCCTGATTTTCCTATCAGCCGTTAATTCTCATTCACTAAGTCACCTAAAACTTTTATTGTCCTCTCTAAATTAGATTAGTTTTTTAATATGATTTGTGTTAACTAAGGATGTTCTCTTAAGTTGTATGGCTTGTGAACTAATGTTTAATTACTTTATTAACTATAACAAAGTCTCTCTGAGAGGAAAATAATAATTTAAAATATGTTAATGACCCCCTGATATTGTATTTTGTAATGTTTAATTACTTCGCACAACTATTAATGAATCCCTATATGAAGTTACATGAGGCTACATTTACTTGGGTTGAGCCCTGGATGATGAAAATAATCTAAGTGTCATGTTAGGGGGGCATTACGGAACTCAGGAGTCCGCCCTTGGAGGCCTGGAGAGCGGATAAAGAGAGGTGTATTTACTGGTGTTGAGCCCTGGATGATGTAAATAGTCCAAGTGCCATGGTAGGGGGGCATTACGGAACTCAGGAGTCCGCCCTTTGAGGCGTTGTTAACATTAATGCTTTTGTTTTTGTTACTAAGATACTTTTTTAGATACACTTTTGAAGTGAGCAACACTTTACAACTGGTAGAAAGTTAAGTACTTTGTATGGAATGGGGTTTTCTTTAGAGCTGTTTTCAGTGAGACAATGCAGTTTCTGATCATTTTAAGTTTTCAAGTTTCAAGGCTTTATGGCATATGCCCATTAGCTACAGTGTAGATATGTCAATGAAAAACATAGGTCACAGGCTCCTCCAACAGTGCACATAAAACAGATAAAATACTGCAATAGAATGTTTTGATATGACAGATTTGTGCGTAATTCTCTCACAAAGGAACTGTAAGATACACGTTTATGTATGGAAAACTTCATAACTTGGTAAAATATTCATTCATTTGTAACGAATTGAGTTTTCTTCAAGAATCAAACTCTAATGGAGAGTTTATGATTTTTAACACTGTTTCGATGAAACAATGCAGTTTTTGATAACTTGACTTGACTAACATTACTTTTTTTAAATATATGTTTTTAGATGCTTTACTTTTGATTTCTTTCATGTTATTTTAACACATTACTTTTTTCATATTTTTCAACATACTGTGATATTTTTTTTTTCTCTCCTTTTTCCATTATATTTTGAATATACAGACATTCAACGCAATAAGTCCCACCCCAATTAGCAAATCATCCAAAACTAAGGACCCCCACTAAGACGAACAGATTTTCTTTAAGACTGTGACTCTTAAAGGCACTTTGGGATTTTAGTAAAACAATCCAGTTTTCTGGAAATAACTTAAATGATTTTCGTTTTTTCTCCTACAAAGATACTTATAGTTACACTTTAATGGATGCAAAACTTTATAACTTGGTAAAATATTCATTAATTTGTAATGAATTGAGATTCTTAAAGAATCAAACTCTAAATGGAGAGTTTGTGATTTTAACACTGTTTCGATGAAACAATACAGTTTTTGATAACTTGACTTGACTAACATTACTTTTTTAAATATATGTTTTTGTTAGATGACTTTACTGATTTTTGCTTTTTTCTTCCTTGCTTTTGTTTGTGTTACTAGGATACTTTTAGATACACTTTGAAGTGTGCAACACTTTACAACTGATAGAATAGTACTTTTGTAAGGAATTGGGTTTCTTAACAATCCTGCTCCATCATTAAATCACTTAATCTGCTACTTCCAGGCAAAAAGCTTTTAAAACTCGCATCGTGTATTAAGTCATGTCTTGGCAAAAATGAGAGTCCTGGGTGCTTTAAAACATTTCTTAGAACATTTTGATATATTCAAACACATAATGAACTGCAATGACTCACTGCTACATCAAATTTATTTTACACTGCTGGGAGGACAAAACTATGAGACTCTCAGACCCTTTTGTTGTCAATCTAATTAGCCTGTCCTCATTCCAACTAAAGTAATTTAACCTAAGTGGAGCCAACCTAAGGAGTGGGCCCTACAGTCTGGGACTAGCTTACTTTTTAACATTCTAATCAAAGGGGCCCGTAAATATTATCTCCGCCAATATGCTATATTCAAATATCAGTTAAAAAAAATAAAATAAAAAATAAAACTCATTTCATGTTGAAATGATCAAGGAAAAGCCAGTCAATGTTATGCTAACACAAACAAAAGTTCTGTTTTATATGTTGAAATATAATTTAAAAAACAACGATATAGTATTTTCAAGTCTTACTTTAGTATGGTAAAATTAAGAATAAGTCACATTAAAGTTTGTCATGATTTTCCGTAAAATAGTCAAGTATAGTTTGTCAAAAGAATATGAAAAAATCATTTTGTAGAGTAGTATGTTGAAAATCTCAGTGTTTAACTGAACACACCTACACAACACCTCGAACAAAGGGGTAATTAGCATACAAAGGGGGGTCACTAGCATCAGTGGGGGAAAGGTGCTACGGAAATGAACTTTGAGGAGAACAGAGTTATACCGACTAATTATTTACGGCGTTCGAACGCATACCTCGTCAACCATCTGTTTACAAACTCAAAGATTATGATGGAGAAGAGATCAAGGGGACTTTTTTATGAGAAAGAGTTGAAAAAGTGAAGGTAGTACTTTTTTTATGAACAGATTTTCTTTAAGACTGTGACTCTTAAAGGCATTTTCTAGTAAGACAATCCAGTTTTCTGGAAATAACTTGAATGATTTTTGTTTTTTCTCCTACAAAGATACTTATAGTTACACTTTAATGGATGCAAAACTTTATAACTTGGTAAAATATTCATTAATTTGTAATGAAATTAGTTTCTTAAAGAATCAAACTCTAAATGGAGAGTTTGTGATTTTAACACTGTTTTAGATGAAACAATGCGGTTTTGATAACTTGACTTGACTAACATAACTTTTTTTTTTTTTTAAATATATGTTTTTTAGATGCTTTACTTTGATTTCTTTCATGTTATTTTAACACAACATTACTTTTTTCATATTTTTCAACATACTGTGATATTTTGTTTTTTCTCTCCTTTTTCCATTATATTTTTGAAAAACTACACAGTGATTTTTATCAAAATACAACATGCAACTAATACATTATACAATATTACGACTTTTTGCGATATTTTCAACACAATATACTTGTACCTTTTTCTGTAGGGCTTCAGGATATTTGGCATGTCATGCATAAAAACCGGTGTCATCTTTCCTGAAACTGACGTGCTGTCCGTTTTACAAACAAGTTATCTTTCTGCTTCTTCACCCTCTGAATTTTCCTCCCCCGTCCCTATTCCTTCAGCCATCACAACAACAATCAAGTCAGATCTGTGAAATTAAACACCTCTCCCCAAAGCGTGACTTCCCTATTGATGGAGTGGGGCCGTAGGGCCTAACCCGATTGGCCTAATATACTAACATGCAGAATGTATGGTATGTTTGAAAAAAGACTAACCATCTATCCAGTTCAAGCTGTCTTTAAGATGCGACATCGTGCTCTGACTTTTTCCGTAAAATCGTGACAAACTATTACTTATTCTTACATTTGACCTCTTGCTGCTTGGTTGGAAATGATAGATGAAAAAGCTACAAAGCTTAAAGAACTTTTCTAAAAAACTCTCAATTCTACAGATGAATCCCCCCACTCAACGCAATAAGTCCGCCCCCCACTCAGCAAATCATCTAAAACGAAGGACCCCACTAAGACGACCGTTGAAAACTAGCCAGGGATCTGAGAAAAACCAAGTCTCCCCCGCGAGTTGCAGCCAGGAACAAACTCCTGTCTCCATCATCACCACCATTGTGGACACCCACATATTGCAGTACTACTGCTGCTGATGTTACTCCTGAGGCCAAGACGTCTCTGTTTATGAACATAGTCAAATCGGAGTTGGTTGATATTCTGGAGAGGGTGCTGCATCGGTACAGAGAAAAAATCTGCAATGGATGCCGAGTCAGTCACCCCGGCCAGAGGCAACACGATTGTCTGAATGACACTCCAGAATATTTCTTCAGAAACAATTACAACGCGTTAATGAAAAGTCTTTGGCTCGCCGACTTCATTACAGTGAATGACCAGAGTCTTAATGATAAAAAAAACAAAACATTTACACGGCTGAATGGAGGATCCAAGGCGCTTCGGAGGCTTTTCTGTACAATCTCAAAAACTGCAGACGCCTCAAGGAGAGACTTGAAAAGATCCATGCCGAGCTGGATGGATAGGAAGAAGACTAATAACCAGCGGTTGATTGAAGCCGGGGATTTTTCTTTTTTTTTCGATACTTTTACTTTTCTTTAAAGTAAAATAAAAATGGGTAACTACTATGGAAAACAATCTGTATATATCTATCAGAATGCAGTCATACCTGTTTAATAAGTGTGTTGTTGATGACGATTGAAAACAGAATGAGTAGGATCCCTGTGTAAACAGAACGGCTGAAGTTTGTAAACTAGAAGACATTTTGGATATCGTTCATTCGGCAGTACTATTCCGGGTCATTGGGAAACGATTGTAAACGAAACTTTTAAAAGTGGTACTGGAATCTTCCTTTTCCAAACATTCTGTAACATTACCGAAGAAATGAAACAAACACCAAAAGTGTATCATGTGCTCGCATTGTATGCTCTGTTTGTAGATGTAATGCATCTTTGTGTCAAAAACAGCATACACATGAATAGTTTGGCCGAAGTGCAAAAACTCCATTATAATATTTCCCTTCATCTGGGGATTCTGTGCTGGAGAAGATCATGGGGATGTTGCAATCAGTATAAATGTATTACTGCTTCCTATGGGTGAAAACAATAAATTGTAAATATGAAATTCTTCAAATAATAAAAAGTGTTTTTACATTTAAAAAAACTGTTGTCTTCAAATCATAGTATAGTATTTCCTACATATCATTTTTTTTAAAAGAGTCACAGTATAGAATGTCTGAACATTTATTTTTAAAAGTACTAGTATAGTATGTTAAAAGTATCGTGAAAAAGTCCAAGTATAGTATGTAGTTAAGAATTATATTATATATTTTGTCTGCAATGTCAGTATAGGATCTCTAAAAAAAAAAAAAAATGAAAAAATGAGAGAAAGTCATAATAGTTTGACAAAAAGATCTTGAAAAAGTCATGACATTGTGTGTTGAAATGGTTTTGAATAAACACATCAGTATTTTTAAAAAGTAAAATTGTATCAAGTGCATCAGACAACTCAAATTACTCAATTTGAACCATATTATAAATAAGTAAAGAATGGTCATAGTATATAGCAGGACTGTTTAATAGTTTTCGGCGTTTCAGTGTTTTAGTGTTTTCAGTGTTTCAGTGTTTCAGTGTTTCAGGTTTGTGTGTCAGTGTTTCAGTGTTTTGTGTGCCAATGTGTCAGTGTGTCAGTGGTGCAGTGTTTCAGTGTTTCAGTGTTTCGTAGTCAGTGTGTCTGTGTGTCAGTGTTTTTGTGTTTCAGTGTTTTGTTTCTGTGTTTTTGTGTTTCAGTATTTCAGTGTTTCAGTGTTTCAGTGTTTTGTGCTTCTGTGTTTTTGTGTGTCAGTGTTTTCAGTGTTTCAGTATTTCAGTGTTTCAGTGTTTCAGTGTTTTCAGTGTTTCAGTATTTCAGTGTTTCAGTGTTTTGTGTGTCAATTTGTCTGTGTGTCAGTGTTTCAGTGTTTCAGTTTCAGTGTTTCAGTGTTTTGTGTGTCAGTGTTTCGTGTGTCAGTGTTTCAATGTGTCAGTGGTCAGTGTTTCAGTGTTTCTGTGTTTCAGTGTTTCAGTGTTTCAGTGTTTCAGTGTTTCAGTGTTTCAGTCTTTTGTGTGTCAGTGTGTCAGTGTTCTATGCTTCTGTGTTTTTGTGTGTCAGTGTTTCAGTGTTTTGTGTGTCAGTGTATCAATGTTTACAGCCTTTCTTTGCTCTGATCAATCCCCAGGGATCCTCCCCTGGAAGGAATATAGCAGGATGAGAGGTGGCTATAGCATCTGAAGTTACAAACGGATGCTGAAGAAACATTTGTTTCTTCAGCATCCGTTTGTAACTTTTTAGGAATCTGACTATCTTTTAGAATTGCATCAGATGCTATAGCCACCTCTAAGATACGTTTTTTTTTTTAAATGTTTTTTCTCTCATCCTGCTATATTCCTTCCAGGGGAGGATCCTGGGGATTGATCAGAGCAAAGAAAGGCTGTAAACATTGATACACTGACACACAAAACACTGAAACACTGACACACAAAACACTGAAACACAAAACACTGAAATACTGAAACACTGAAAACACTGACACACAAAACACAGAAACACAGAAACACAAAACACTGAAACACTGAAACACTGAAACACAAACACTGAAACTGAAAAACTGAAACACTGAAACACTGCACACTGAAACCTGAACACTGAAACACTGACACACAAAACACTGAACATGAACACTGACACACTGACACACAACTGACACTGAACACTGAAAACACTGAAACACTGAACACAGAAACACTGACACTGACACATTGAAACACTGACACACGAACACTGACACACAAACACTGAAACACTGAAAACTGAAACACTGAAACAAACACACTGACAGACACACAAAACACTGAAACACTGAAACACTGAAAACTGAAACACTGAAAACACTGAAACACTGAAACACTGAAAACTGAAAACTGAAAACACTGAAACACTGAAAACTGACACACAAAAACGACACAAACACTGAAACACTGAAACAAACACTGAAAAACTGAACACAAAAACACAGAACACAAAACACTGAACACAAAACACTGACACACAGAACACTGAATACAACACTGAAACACTGAAACACTGCACACTGACACACTGACACAGCACACAAAACACTGAAACACTGACACACAAAACCCTGAACACAAACTGAAACACTGAAACACTGAAAACACTAAAACACTGAAACGCCGAAAACTATTAAACAGCCCTATATACTATGACCATTCTTTACTTATTTATAATATGGTTCAAATTGAGTTGTCTGATGCACTTGATACCATTTTACTTTTTAAAAATACTGATGTGTTTATTCAAAACCATTTCAACACATAATGTCATGACTTTTTCAAGATCTTTTTGTCAAACTATACTATGACTTTCTCTCATTTTTTTTTTTTTAGAGATCCTATACTGACATTGCAGACAAAATATATAATATAATTCTTAACTACATACTATACTTGGACTTTTTTCACGATACTTTTAACATACTATACTAGTACTTTTAAAAATAAAATGTTCAGACATTCTATACTGTGACTCTTTTAAAAAAATGATATGTAGGAAATACTATACTATGATTTGAAGACAACAGTTTTTAAAAAATGTAAAAACACTTTTTATTATTTGCAGAATTTCATATTTACAATTTATTGTTTTCACCCCATAGGAAGCAGTAATACATTTATACTGATTGCAACATCCCCATGATCTTCTCCAGCACAGAATCCCCTAGATGAAGGGAAATATTATAATGGAGTTTTTGCACTTCGGCCAAAGTATTCATGTGTATGCTGTTTTTGACACAAAGATGCATTACATCTACAAACAGAGCATACAATGCGAGCACATGATACACTTTTGGTGTTTGTTTCATTTCTTCGGTAATGTTACAGAATGTTTTGGAAAATTAAGATTCCAGTACCACTTTTAAAGTTTCGTTTACAATCGTTTCCCAATGACCCGGAATAGTACTGCCAGAATGAACGATATCCAAAATGTCTTCTAGTTTACAAACTTCAGCCGTTCTGTTTACACGGGGATCACTATTCATTCTGTTTTCAATCGTCATCAACAACACACTTATTAAACAGGTATTGACTGCATTCTGATAGATATATACAGATTGTTTTCCATAGTAGTTACCCATTTTTATTTTACTTTAAAGAAAAGTAAAAGTATCGAAAAAAAAAAAAAATCCCCGGCTTCAATCAACCGCTGGTTATTAGTCTTCTTCCTATCCATCCAGCTCGGCATGGATCTTTTCAAGTCTCTCCTTGAGGCGTCTGCAGTTTTTGAGATTGTACAGAAAAGCCTCCGAAGCGCCTTGGATCCTCCATTCAGCCGTGTAAATGTTTTTTTTTTTATCATTAAGACTCTGGTCATTCACTGTAATGAAGTCGGCGAGCCAAAGACTTTTCATTAACGCGTTGTAATTGTTTCTGAAGAAATATTCTGGAGTGTCATTCAGACAATCGTGTTGCCTCTGGCCGGGGTGACTGACTCGGCATCCATTGCAGATTTTTTCTCTGTACCGATGCAGCACCCTCTCCAGAATATCAACCAACTCCGATTTGACTATGTTCATAAACAGAGACGTCTTGGCCTCAGGAGTAACATCAGCAGCAGTAGTACTGCAATATGTGGGTGTCCACAATGGTGGTGATGATAGGAGACAGGAGTTTGTTCCTGGCTGCAACTCGCGGGGGAGACTTGGTTTTTCTCAGATCCCTGGCTAGTTTTCAACGGTCGTCTTAGTGGGGTCCTTCGTTTTAGATGATTTGCTGAGTGGGGGGCGGACTTATTGCGTTGAGTGGGGGGATTCATCTGTAGAATTGAGAGTTTTTTAGAAAAGTTCTTTAAGCTTTGTAGCTTTTTCATCTATCATTTCCAACCAAGCAGCAAGAGGTCAAATGTAAGAATAAGTAATAGTTTGTCACGATTTTACGGAAAAAGTCAGAGCACGATGTCGCATCTTAAAGACAGCTTGAACTGGATAGATGGTTAGTCTTTTTTCAAACATACCATACATTCTGCATGTTAGTATATTAGGCCAATCGGGTTAGGCCCTACGGCCCCACTCCATCAATAGGGAAGTCACGCTTTGGGGAGAGGTGTTTAATTTCACAGATCTGACTTGATTGTTGTTGTGATGGCTGAAGGAATAGGGACGGGGGAGGAAAATTCAGAGGGTGAAGAAGCAGAAAGATAACTTGTTTGTAAAACGGACAGCACGTCAGTTTCAGGAAAGATGACACCGGTTTTTATGCATGACATGCCAAATATCCTGAAGCCCTACAGAAAAAGGTACAAGTATATTGTGTTGAAAATATCGCAAAAAGTCGTAATATTGTATAATGTATTAGTTGCATGTTGTATTTTGATAAAAATCACTGTGTAGTTTTTCAAAAATATAATGGAAAAAGGAGAGAAAAAACAAAATATCACAGTATGTTGAAAAATATGAAAAAAGTAATGTTGTGTTAAAATAACATGAAAGAAATCAAAGTAAAGCATCTAAAAAACATATATTTAAAAAAAAAAAAAGTTATGTTAGTCAAGTCAAGTTATCAAAACCGCATTGTTTCATCTAAAACAGTGTTAAAATCACAAACTCTCCATTTAGAGTTTGATTCTTTAAGAAACTAATTTCATTACAAATTAATGAATATTTTACCAAGTTATAAAGTTTTGCATCCATTAAAGTGTAACTATAAGTATCTTTGTAGGAGAAAAAACAAAAATCATTCAAGTTATTTCCAGAAAACTGGATTGTCTTACTAGAAAATGCCTTTAAGAGTCACAGTCTTAAAGAAAATCTGTTCATAAAAAAAGTACTACCTTCACTTTTTCAACTCTTTCTCATAAAAAAGTCCCCTTGATCTCTTCTCCATCATAATCTTTGAGTTTGTAAACAGATGGTTGACGAGGTATGCGTTCGAACGCCGTAAATAATTAGTCGGTATAACTCTGTTCTCCTCAAAGTTCATTTCCGTAGCACCTTTCCCCCACTGATGCTAGTGACCCCCCTTTGTATGCTAATTACCCCTTTGTTCGAGGTGTTGTGTAGGTGTGTTCAGTTAAACACTGAGATTTTCAACATACTACTCTACAAAATGATTTTTTCATATTCTTTTGACAAACTATACTTGACTATTTTACGGAAAATCATGACAAACTTTAATGTGACTTATTCTTAATTTTACCATACTAAAGTAAGACTTGAAAATACTATATCGTTGTTTTTTAAATTATATTTCAACATATAAAACAGAACTTTTGTTTGTGTTAGCATAACATTGACTGGCTTTTCCTTGATCATTTCAACATGAAATGAGTTTTATTTTTTTTTTTTTTTTTTAACTGATATTTGAATATAGCATATTGGCGGAGATAATATTTACGGGCCCCTTTGATTAGAATGTTAAAAAGTAAGCTAGTCCCAGACTGTAGGGCCCACTCCTTAGGTTGGCTCCACTTAGGTTAAATTACTTTAGTTGGAATGAGGACAGGCTAATTAGATTGACAACAAAAGGGTCTGAGAGTCTCATAGTTTTGTCCTCCCAGCAGTGTAAAATAAATTTGATGTAGCAGTGAGTCATTGCAGTTCATTATGTGTTTGAATATATCAAAATGTTCTAAGAAATGTTTTAAAGCACCCAGGACTCTCATTTTTGCCAAGACATGACTTAATACACGATGCGAGTTTTAAAAGCTTTTTGCCTGGAAGTAGCAGATTAAGTGATTTAATGATGGAGCAGGATTGTTAAGAAACCCAATTCCTTACAAAAGTACTATTCTATCAGTTGTAAAGTGTTGCACACTTCAAAGTGTATCTAAAAGTATCCTAGTAACACAAACAAAAGCAAGGAAGAAAAAAGCAAAAATCAGTAAAGTCATCTAACAAAACATATATTTAAAAAAGTAATGTTAGTCAAGTCAAGTTATCAAAAACTGTATTGTTTCATCGAAACAGTGTTAAAATCACAAACTCTCCATTTAGAGTTTGATTCTTTAAGAATCTCAATTCATTACAAATTAATGAATATTTTACCAAGTTATAAAGTTTTGCATCCATTAAAGTGTAACTATAAGTATCTTTGTAGGAGAAAAAACGAAAATCATTTAAGTTATTTCCAGAAAACTGGATTGTTTTACTAAAATCCCAAAGTGCCTTTAAGAGTCACAGTCTTAAAGAAAATCTGTTCGTCTTAGTGGGGGTCCTTAGTTTTGGATGATTTGCTAATTGGGGTGGGACTTATTGCGTTGAATGTCTGTATATTCAAAATATAATGGAAAAAGGAGAGAAAAAAAAAATATCACAGTATGTTGAAAAATATGAAAAAAGTAATGTGTTAAAATAACATGAAAGAAATCAAAAGTAAAGCATCTAAAAACATATATTTAAAAAAAGTAATGTTAGTCAAGTCAAGTTATCAAAAACTGCATTGTTTCATCGAAACAGTGTTAAAAATCATAAACTCTCCATTAGAGTTTGATTCTTGAAGAAAACTCAATTCGTTACAAATGAATGAATATTTTACCAAGTTATGAAGTTTTCCATACATAAACGTGTATCTTACAGTTCCTTTGTGAGAGAATTACGCACAAATCTGTCATATCAAAACATTCTATTGCAGTATTTTATCTGTTTTATGTGCACTGTTGGAGGAGCCTGTGACCTATGTTTTTCATTGACATATCTACACTGTAGCTAATGGGCATATGCCATAAAGCCTTGAAACTTGAAAACTTAAAATGATCAGAAACTGCATTGTCTCACTGAAAACAGCTCTAAAGAAAACCCCATTCCATACAAAGTACTTAACTTTCTACCAGTTGTAAAGTGTTGCTCACTTCAAAAGTGTATCTAAAAAAGTATCTTAGTAACAAAAACAAAAGCATTAATGTTAACAACGCCTCAAAGGGCGGACTCCTGAGTTCCGTAATGCCCCCCTACCATGGCAACTTGGACTTTACATCATCCAGGGCTCAACCCAAGTAAATGTAGCCTCATGTAACTTCATATAGGGATCATTAATAGTTGTGCGAAGTAATTAAACATTACAAAATACAATATCAGGGGGTCATTAACATATTTTAAAATTATTATTTTCCTCTCAGAGAGACTTTGTTATAGTTAATAAAGTAATTAAACATTAGTTCACAAGCCATACAACTTAAGAGAACATCCTTAGTTAACACAAATCATATTAAAAAACTAATCTAATTCAGAGAGGACAATAAAAGTTTTAGGTGACTTAGTGAATGAGAATTAACGGCTGATAGGAAAATCAGGAGGTGACAGGCAGGGGGGAGGGGAGGGGGTGTTAGGGGGTGTGAGGGGAGACAGTCTCACACATCCAGACTCCATTTTCATGAAGAGCTCCGACGGAGGGTCTGAACCCGGCACAGATACTGCATCCGTTTCTTGACTGGAGCTCCCGACGGATGGCGGTAAGTTGTCACAGGCGTCTCGCTGATTAAACCCCTATCGATGCGTCTCTTTGCCATTTTCGTTTTTGAAAGTTTAGGTGACTTGGTGAGTGGAAATGACTGGCTTTTTATCTAGTTTGCACGGATTTTATTTTCCATCTAACTCCACCCTCTATCTTCTGACATCACAGCAAAAGGAAGGGGGAGGGGTGAGAGGGGGAAGAGGTGAGAGGAGGACGGGGTGCGAGACAGTCTCACACAACTTCAAAGAGACTACCTTAACACTAATTACAAACACTGATCAAAGGACATACATCAAAGGGCTAATTAGATTGACATCAAAGGCTTATAACACACCGGTGCATACACACACCTACATGTTATAACACCTCCCAACTTACATCAAAGGACAGACATCAAAGGGCTAATTTGATTAGACAACAAGGGGTCAGACATCAATGGCTAATTAGATTATACAACAAAGGATCTACTACAAGGGGGAGTTCACACCTACATGTCACAAAACACCCCATCCCTCACATCAAAGGATAGACATCAAAGGGTAATTAGACAACAAAGGGGGCAGACATCAAAGGCTAATTAGATTATACAACAAAAGGATCTATACAACAGGGGATATCACACCTACATGTCACAAACACCTCACCCCTCATCAAAGGATAGACAACAAAGGGATCAGACATCAAAGGCTAATTAGATTACACAACAAAGGATCTACTACAATGGGGAATGTCACACCTACATGTGATAACACCTCGAACAAAGGGGCTCATTAGCATATCAAAGGGGCTCATTAGCATAATTAGGGGGCGGGACTTAGCATAAGTAGTAGTACTGATAGGGCAGGTGTGACCTGTCACTTTTTATGCATACTAATGTGATTGAAACAGGATTTGTATTACTACTAAGGTTCTTTATTGTCAAACTAACATAGCTACAGAGTAATTATGTCGTTGAAAATCTTAGATCACAGGCTTCTCCAACAATGCAACACAATAATACAGATAAGCAGACAATATTAAAACAATATTAAAATATACTATATTAAAAGTAATACAAAAAGAAAAATAGTTTCACGTTATCATGAAGTTAATATCTATATCTTTTTTACTATACTTGCACTGCTTACCGTTTTCATACTTTCTATATCTTAGCATATTCATACACACTGTTAATACTGTTCATACTGCTCATAGGCTACTGTGTATATCTGTACTCATAGCTGGTTAGACTTCCAGAGAAAAGTACTTCAAACTGCACTGGAGTGCAACTATCTGGAACTATATCATAGACAAATACACACCGGAGGCCGATGAAGATTGTGTCTCTGTTTTCGCAAGAAATCTGAAGTGGAGCGTGACAAAATTGTTCACTTTTCATTGTTCAGAATCAACAATCATTAATCTGATTTTCCAAGGTACAAGATCTGAGTACTTCTATTTTTACTCAAGTACAAGACCTGAGTACTTCAAGAACATATATTATGCAACACTTATTTTATCACTTAGTTGACCCTGTATTTGCATGGCCTAATACCATAATGATTGTCTCCCCTTAGACAACATAACCATCTCAAGTTATTCACTCACAGTATGAGGGGTTTGTAGCCCCACAGTTAGCTGCAGTCTAACGGTTCAAGGTTCAAGGTTCTTTATTGTCAAACTGACATAGCTACAGAGTAATTATGTTGTTGAAAATCTTATGTCACAGGCTTCTCCAACAATGCAACATAATAACAATACAGATAGCAAGAGCAATACAAAAAGAAAAATAGTTATAAAATAAAGTGAGCATGTGGAATAGTGCAGTACGAGTCTATATACAAGTTATTGGAATGATATATATTAGATATTAGATACATATTACTGAGTAGCAGATGAATGTTTTGAAGTTGTTTCAACAGTTCAATTTTTAACAGTCTCACTGCCCGCGGGAAGAAACTGTCTCCGAATCTTCTTGTCCTTGCCAGGATGCTGCGGTAACGTCTGCCAGACGGCAACAGAAAGAACAGTTTGTGGCTGGGGTGATGGGGGTCTTTGATAATCCGTAGTGATTTCTTCCTGAGCCGCTGGGAGTAAAGGTCCTTCATGGATGGCAGCTCCGTCCTGGTGATGTGCTGTGCAGTTTTCACCACCCTCTGTAAAGCCTTACGATTGAGGTCGGTGCAGCTGCCGTACCAGGCCGTGATGCTGCCAGTCAGGATACTCTCTATCGTGCACCTGTAGAAGTTGCAGAGTATCCTGGAATCCATTTTGAACCTCCTCAACCTGCGGAGGAAGAAGAGCCGCTGTCGAGCTTTCTTGGTGATGGTGGTGGTGTGAAGAGACCATGTCAGGTCCTCAGTGATGTGGACCCCAAGGAACCTGAAGCTGCTGACTCTCTCCACCGTAGTCCCATTGATGGCGATGGGGGCGTGTCCCTCTCCCTGCTGCTTCCTGTAATCCACAATCAGTCTTTTGTTTTGCTGATGTTGAGATGGAGGTTGTTATCCTGGCACCAAGATGTCAGGTTTTCGACCTCCTCTCCAATATGGTCTAGCTGCGGCCACAGCAAGTACACAACACTACACGACACGCCCCCTACACGACACGCCCACCTGACACGACACTACGGTGGCTGAGAGACAGTAGTGATCTCCAGTGTGCTGGGCAGTGTGGCGGCGGAGGGAGCCGAGGGCACCACCGGAGGAGAGGCGAGCGATGACAGCAGCATCACCGTGGTGCAGCTCCCCGCACAGACTGAGGGGACTTGTTACACGGAGCCCATCACCGGGGAAGCCTGCGGCGGGAGAAGGCGGTCTGCTCGGCCTGCCCTTGGCTCTGGGGTCCCTCCTTAAAAAAAGTCTCATCATACTTAATCCTAGACAGTAGCACATGGTATATATTGTACGACTTTGTCATTTTTTTAATGTTGATATGTATTCGCTCAAAGCCTACTGTGCCTTTCACGCAGACAATACAAATGAATTTTGAAATGACAAATAGGTTTATGTTTCAAGTTTATTTGCATTAAAAACGTGTTTTTAAACCCTTCTGTTCAAATTTGATATTTTGTTTCTTAAAAGATTAAATCTTTAAAAACATGCTGTTTGCCATTTTTAAAGTTTGATGGAAGAAATTCAAATATAGGTCACTGACGTGGAGCTTTAGGCCTGCAATGCTTTCAAAAAAATGCTGGTGTTGTTTCAGTTTTGAGTGAATATGGATGTTAAATTCACAAATGAGTATGAATAATCTTGAACAAGAACAGGATCTTGAGCCATGATGTTTTCAAAGTACAGAAACATTCAGAATGCATGACGATTCCTTCAAAGGTTTTGTAATAGACCCCTAGTACTTTTAATTTATAAAGTAATAATAATACATGTGAATGATTGAGCTCATTAGTGGCCTGACTGGCCCTCCTAATTTGGTCCTTAATGACCCCATGATGTGATTATGTATATCTTAAAACCTTTTACAACTATATTTAGATGTTCACAAATATCTACATTTATGTATACATACATGTGTAGCAGTTAGACAAACATAATTAATAGATTATCTCTTTAATACCTATTTTATATATTAAAAAAAAGTTTACTAAACCACCGTTTGTTGACAAAATGATTTGGGTTGAAAGTTATACTGTTGTGTCTCAAACGGATAGACTAGGTTATTAATTTATTTGCCTAATAGTTGCTTAAAATGCTACAATAACATTTGCAATTCGTTTTTAATCTGCCATGTACGATCTCTCAGCCACCGTAGTGTCGTGTCAGGTGGGCGTGTCGTGTAGGGGGTGTGTCGTGTAGTGTCGTCAATTCGCTTTTAATCTGCCATGTACGGTAATGTCTCTCAGCCACCGTAGTGTCGTGTCAGATGGGCGTGTCGTGTAGGGGGCGTGTCGTGTACTTGCCGCGGCCGCAGCTGGACCCTTCTCCTCCTCTCTGTACGCCGTCTCGTCATCGTCTGTGATCTGGCCGATGACGGTCGTGTCATCAGCAAACTTCACGATGGTGTTGGAGCTGTGTGTGGCCACGCAGTCGTGGGTGAACAGGGAGTAGAGGAGAGGGCTGAGCATGCAGCCTTGAGGGGCACCGGTGTTGAGAATCAGGGTGGAGGATGTGATGTTTCCCACCCGCACTGGATCCAGTCACAGAGGGCGCTGTTGAGCCTGAGGTCTCTGAGCCTGAGGTCTCTGAGCTTGATGGCCAGCTTGGAGGGCACAATGGTATTGAATGCTGAACTGTAGTCAATGAACAGCATTCTCACATATGTGTTCCTGTTCTTCGGGTCCAGGTGTGAGAGGGCAGTGTGGAGGGTGAGGGCTATGGCGTCGTCTGTGGACCTGTTTGCTCTGTAGGCAAACTGCAGGGGGTCCAGAGATTCAGGGAGGGAGGAGGTGATGAATGATTTGACTAACCGCTCAAAGCACTTCATTATGATGGAGGTGAGTGCTACTGGGCGGTAGTCGTTGGGGCAGCTGATTATTGTCTTTTTCGGGACAGGAACGATAGTGGAATGTTTGAAGCATGTGGGGACTACAGACTGCAACAGGGACCTGTTGAAGATGTCTGTGAACACCTCTGCCAGCTGAACTGCACACACCGTGAGAACACGGCCAGGGATGCCATCAGGTCCAGGAGCCTTGTGTGGGTTAACCCTTTTAAAGGATTTACACACATCTGCCCTGTTTAAAACAAAAGGGCAGGATAGCTCCTGGTCCCTCTGTACCTCCACAGCCCGGCTGCTCTCAAAGCGTGCAAAATGATGGATATAATTCATCCTCTTCCCTCCAGTTAACAAACTATCATTTTATGCAATGCGACTGTACATGCCTCCTCATGGAGAATCATTTTTTTTTTAAATAAGCAAATAATAAATAAACCAAATGTGGCATTTGCAAGCAGCTTGTGGTTCGGCGATGCCTGAGATTCTCCGTGTGTAAACGGAAAAAAGAAATAGCCGACGCTCGTTTTAACTGTTCGAGTTTTTACCGTCCTCCAGCGAGGCTGAAAGCTGCATCGAATGCCGAGATACTGACAGTGAGCCTGTGAAAAGGGTTGGGAGGGGGAGGGCAATGAAAATACTAAATTGTATACTTAAATAAATGTTAATATTTACAGAGAAATGTGTGTCTTATTTGTTAAAGTGGTTCTACTTCAGAGGGGATGAAGAGTCCTTGAGTCCAGTTTGGTGCTAAAATCAACATTCATTTTATGTTTCTGTAAAGAGACATTTTACAAAGGTATCGACCCAGAACTGGCCCCCATTAAAGTCAGCGTTAATTATTTTCAATGTGTGTCGGCTGTTTAAAACCATGAGGAAACAGTAGGTAGTTGCAGGGAAGCTTAACACAACATGACTACAGGGTCTAGTTGAATACTCGATGCTGATTGGTCAATTAGTAGACCAGACGTTCTTGAGTATGTCTGTTTTTCTTTCGTCGGGAACAGATCCTCTGACAATAATAGTTTATAGTAGTTTGTGGGAGAGTGTAGCCTTTGCAACAAAAACCTATACAACACACTGCAGGGAAGGCAAACCCCAAAAAGCATAATAGGGTCTCCATGAAGTTTGTGATTTCAGAATGAGCTTGAAACTAAAAAACAGGCAAAAAACGCTTTAAAGACAATCTAGATACTATCACTAATTACACTTCGATCTCATTGTGCTCCTTTGTTCCTGTAAACTGTTTCAGCAGACTGTCCAGTTATTATACACAGCGACATGATCATACACTACCTACCATCTCAGATTTAAAAGGGTATTTGAGTTCTCTGAGAATAGCTGATGGGGTTTTTAATCAGATGTTGTCATAAACACATGAACTGCTTTTTTTACTTGATTCCAAATAAATACAATAAAGTTTAATCAGAATGTATTTTTATTTCTTAAAAGAAAAGATACAATTAAAAAACTTTTGTGTTTTTCAAAAGATGCTGTTTTGCTAAATATTCATTTAAACAAGGATAAGACAAATACTGTCATCTCTGAAACATAGCCATTCATGAAAGTACAAACGCTTGTATGTCTTACGTTGGATTTTACAGTCCTGAAGGAAGTTGATACAGTTTAAAAGATTTTAAGAGATCATTTGAATCAAAGAAAAACATTAACAGAAAAGAAAATATACTTTTAATAAAAATCTGGTATAACAATGTATAGAGGGGGCATCCCCCAAAAGACATACATTTATCACATGAAATGATAGCAAAGCCCGTGTGAAACATCAAATGGTTGTTCTACTCAGTGTGATTGACAGGAGAGATGATCAGAGGGGCAGATTTTTACCATCATTATGACCAGACTAAATAATGGGTAGAGTTTCTCTTTGAAGCAGCAGCCAGTGAAGGAGTAGATCAGAGCTGCAGCATCAACATCATAAAAGGAGACCAGACCCTCCTCATAATCCACAAACACCCCCACCTTCTGAGGCTGAGACTTCAGAGAGAGACGGACTGCAGGACCAGCACGCTTGGTACTCATTTTCATTCCTCAACCTATCGTCCAGTAACCATTCTGAGGAGAAGGTGAGATGCTTTCCCTTCCTGTTGATCGACTCTCTGGCCACTCCTAAATACCACTCAGTCCCTTTAACCTGAACCTCGTAATAAATCTTCCTGAAGAGAAACTCTGCTTTGCTAAAACACAAGCACAAGAATCAAATCTCTCTGGATTGTCTGGGAGATTCTTCTTCACATCACCAAGTTTAACTTGTTTTCCATCATCAGACAGGATGAGTTGGGAATGTGCTGTATCAGGATCAAGAATCACCATCCACCTCATACCTCTGCTGGACCCTCTTCAGCTCCACCTCAAGCAGCTTCTTCATCTGTTTACTGAGCGTCTCCTCCAGCTGAGTCACAGCTCTCCTCACAGTCCCCTCATATGAAGGTGGACGGACCCTGACTTCTGTCCAGTTCTTGGTGGGTGGAGCAGCGTTCAGGGACGTGAAGCTTTGGAGGAGGTGGAGCTGGTCTTCAGAGCGTGAGAGCTGCTCCACCTCAGAGCTTCTCTTCTTCAGCTCAGAGATTCCTGTTCCAGCTCTTTGATGAAGCCTTCAGCCTGTTCCTCTGTCTCTCTCTGCTTCTCTTTGATGGTGTCGATGAGCTCGGCCTGGCTTCTCTCAACAGACTCCTTCAGAGCGGTGAAGACCTGAACACCATCTGCTATCTCTCTGTCTGCTCCTTCCTTACTGAGCTCCACTGAGCGATTCATCTCCTGAATCTTCAGTCGTCTCTTCTGGATCATCTTCTGAATTTCAGCCTCTGTCTTCCCCAGCTCAGCCTTCTTTCCTTCATATCCTTCTTTCAGAGGAACAACATCATGTGTCTTGTGGTCTGAATAGGTGCAGAGCATGCAGACACACACCTGGTCGGTCTTACAGAACAGCTCCAGCAGTTTATCGTGCTTCACACACATCCGGCTTTCCAGGTTCTCCTCAGGGTCGATCAGCTGATGTTTCTTCAGGCCTGGCCTTGTCAGGTGAGGCTCCAGGTGAGTCTCACAGTAGGAGGCCAGACACACCAGGCAGGACTTCAGGGCCTTCAGTCTGGTTCCAGTGCAGCGTCACAGGGAACTTCTCCTGGTTTGACAACTTGTTGCTCTGAGCTGCTGCTGCTGGCTTCCTGTTGAGCTGACTGTCTGAACTGAGCAGCCATCTCAGAGATGAAAGTGTTGACGCGCAGTTCAGGCTTTATGTTGAACACCTCTTTGCAGTTGGGACACTGACTCGGGACATTTCTATCCCAGTGTTCAGAGATGCAGGCTTTACAGAAGTTGTGTCCACATGGTGTGCTGACTGGATCAGTGAACACATCCAGACAGATGGAGCACAGAAACTGATCTTCAGTCAGCAGACAGCTGGCAGCAGACATGTCTGTAAGAACAAACAAGGTTTTAACTAAATGTAGTAGAGAATACGGTATGCATACTGGATGTAAAAAGCTGACACTAAAGTTCACTGCCTGCTTTAAAAGTTAAATACTATCCTTAAAGTGTTAAACATGTAGATATTTGTACAGTTTGATGAAATGTGCTATAACTCTATGGCCCATAAACAACACATGGCCACTGTTTGTTCTGTCACAGTAAAGTCTATGGACTCATTAAACGGACTCTGCATGTCGCAATGCTCTCAATTACATTATTTGAAAAGCCTAATCCATCAGAATATATGTAATCATAGCCTCTGATCCCTGCCTGCTACCAGTCACTTAAATGACTGAAGCATGTGGCCATTAGCTGCTTGTTAGTTATTCAAAGAGAAGGACCACATGGATGTTAGCCTCTGCCAGGGGCGTCGCCTGGACCTGAAAACATTCGGGGCTTAGCCCACAGTGTGGCGGCACTAGTGGCATTTTTCACTGCAACACTCCCCACACGCACACACACAGTACACCCGCGACTGTTACAATGAAGGCTCGATAATCAGCTCACGGCATATAGGCAGGGGTAAAGTGGTATTTTTTATGTGGGGGGCTCACCTCCTCTAGGGGGGTCTGGGGGGATGCTCCCCCGGGAAGATTTTTTTTAAAATTGAAGTTAAATGCATCAATCTGGTGCACTTTGAGAGCAAAATGAAGAGATCTATGGATACCTCTCTCAACACCCATATGAAGCAGAACTGTAAACAGATGTACTTTTTCTTTATGGATATTTTACTAATCACTCCCTTTTTAAACTCTATTCTTTTTACTGCCATATAGTATTTCATAACTGTTTTTCCTTTATTCTCTTATTTTTTTTATAACTATAATGATCATATGAAGGTGTGCCGCGGAAATAATCTTTTGAATAATTTGTGACCAAACCGTTTGAGACCCACTGAGATAACTTAGACTAAAGTTATGTATCTAAACACTCAGAGAGTCCTTTAGCTCACCTGAGTCTCTCAGTCTCTCCTCCAGCTTGTTGTGGAACAAACAGCTCCTTATGTCCAGTGCAGCTAGCTAACCATATGCTAACAACACGTCCCTGCTGGCACCAGGCACCGGGCACCGGTCCCTCCCTCCCCCTCTCTCCCTCTCTCTCTATCACACTATGCGCTATTGCCACACACACACACAGAGCCGAGCTTGAATGACACAAGCACACGTTTATTTCCATGCAACTCTCTGATTGGTCTGGTGTCATGCCTCTGTTGCATTCACTGAACACGGGAAATTACAGTGCTGCCGTCCTCTCTTGTGTCATGATGAGGTTCACGTAAAGCACGGTTAATGTATTATATTATTGAGGGAGAATTGCCCGGGGCTACAGAAAAAACATTCGGGGCTAAAGCCCCGGATGCCCAGGCCAGGCGACGCCACTGTTTATCATTCTTTCTGTATCAGAGGCTCGCGGCTAGCATGGCATCAAAGCTGTATCATGGCTACCTCCTTAACTAGCTAGCTAGCTAGCTAGCTTCAAATCAAATGTCTACCCCTGCCGTACATACTGATTTTATTTGTACACAAGCCGACGTACCTCTGTATTTGGCTCTCGTTTCCTCCTGTTCTTTTTTCCGTTTCCTTCCCGTTGCATCTGAAGGCTTGGACCTCTTCATAATGATAATATTTTGCCTCTTGTTGTTGCGATCGTTGCGATCTCCGACACTTTCAGCTGGAGCTGCCGCGTCACTTTGGCTGTGAGCCGCGGTCCGTGGGTGCCTGATAAGCGACCATCCCCCACTTTCATCACTTTTACCCCGGGATTCCATTGGGTCCGTCTGCTTCTGTTCAAATTTGATATTTAGTTTTTTAAAAGATTAAATCTTTAAAAACATGCTGTTTGCCATTTTTAAAGTTTGATGGAAGAAATTAAAATATAGGTCACTCACGTGGAGCTTTAGGCCTGCAATGCTTTCAAAAAAATGTTGGTGTTGTTTCAGTTTTGAGTGAATATGGATGTTAAATTCACAAATGAGTATGAATAATCTTGAACAAGAACAGGATCTTGAGCCATGATGTTTTTAAAGGACAGAAACATTCAGAATGCATGACGATTCCTTCAAAGGTTTTGTAATAGACCCCTAGTACTTTTAATTTATAAAGTAATAATAATACATGTGAATGATTGAGCTCATTAGTGGCCTGACTGGCCCTCCTAATTTGGTCCTTAATGACCCCATGATGTGATTATGTATATCTTAAAACCTTTAACAACTATATTTAGATGTTCACAAATATCTTCATTTATGTATAAATACATGTGTAGCAGTTAGACAAACATAATTAATAGATTATCTCATTAATACCTATTTTATATATTAAAAAAGAGTTTACTAAACCACCGTTTGTTGACAAAATGATTTGGGTTGAAAGTTATACTGTTGTGTCTCAAACGGATAGACTAGGTTATTAATTTATTTGCCTAATAGTTGCTTAAAATGCTACAATAACATTTGCAATTCGTTTTTAATCTGCCATGTACGATCTCTCAGCCACGATAGTGTCGTGTCAGGTGGGCGTGTCGTGTAGGGGGTGTGTCGTGTAGTGTCGTCAATTCGCTTTTAATCTGCCATGTACGGTAATGTCTCTCAGCCACCGTAGTGTCATGTCAGGTGGGCGTGTCGTGTAGGGGGCGTGTCGTGTAGTGTCGTGTACTTGCCGCGGCCGCAGCTGGACCCTTCTCCTCCTCTCTGTACGCCGTCTCGTCATCGTCTGTGATCTGGCCGATGACGGTCGTGTCATCAGCAAACTTCACGATGGTGTTGGAGCTGTGTGTGGCCACGCAGTCGTGGGTGAACAGGGAGTAGAGGAGAGGGCTGAGCACGCAGCCTTGAGGGGCACCGGTGTTGAGAATCAGGGTGGAGGATGTGATGTTTCCCACCCGCACTGCCTGGGGTCTGCCCGTCAGGAAGTTCAGGATCCAGTCACAGAGGGCGCTGTTGAGCCCGAGGTCTCTGAGCTTGATGGCCAGCTTGGAGGGCACAATGGTATTGAATGCTGAACTGTAGTCAATGAACAGCATTCTCACATGTGTTCCTGTTCTTCGGGTCCAGGTGTGAGAGGGCAGTGTGGAGGGTGAGGGCTATGGCGTCGTCTGTGGACCTGTTTGCTCTGTAGGCAAACTGCAGGGGGTCCAGAGATTCAGGGAGGGAGGAGGTGATGAATGATTTGACTAACCGCTCAAAGCACTTCATTATGATGGAGGTGAGTGCTACTGGGCGGTAGTCGTTGGGGCAGCTGATTATTGTCTTTTTCGGGACAGGAACGATAGTGGAATGTTTGAAGCATGTGGGGACTACAGACTGCAACAGGGACCTGTTGAAGATGTCTGTGAACACCTCTGCCAGTGAACTGCACACACCGTGAGAACACGGCCAGGGATGCCATCAGGTCCAGGAGCCTTGTGTGGGTTAACCCTTTTAAAGGATTTACACACATCTGCCCTGTTTAAAACAAAAGGGCAGGATAGCTCCTGGTCCCTCTGTACCTCCACAGCCCGGCTGCTCTCAAAGCGTGCAAAAAGATGGATATAATTCATCCTCTTCCCTCCAGTTAACAAACTATCATTTTATGCAATGCGACTGTACATGCCTCCTCATGGAGAATCATTTTTTTTTAAAAGAAGCAAATAATAAATAAACCAAATGTGGCATTTGCAAGCAGCTTGTGGTTCGGCGATGCCTGAGATCCTCCGTGGGTAAACGGAAAAAATAAATAGCCGACGCTCGTTTTAACTGTTCGAGTTTTTACCGTCCTCCAGCGAGGCTGAAAGCTGCATCGAATGCCGAGATGCTGACAGTGAGCCTGTGAAAAGGGTTGGGAGGGGGAGGGCAATGAAAATACTAAATTGTATACTTAAATAAATGTTAATATTTACAGAGAAATGTGTCTTGTTATTTGTTAAAGTGGTTCTACTTCAGAGGGGATGAAGAGTCCTTGAGTCCAGTTTGGTGCTAAAATCAACATTCATTTTATGTTTCTGTAAAGAGACATTTTACACAGGTATCGACCCAGAACTGGCCCCCATTAAAGTCAGCGTTAATTATTTTCAATGAGTGTCGGCTGTTTAAAACCATGAGGAAACAGTAGGTAGTTGCAGGGAAGCTTAACACAACATGACTACAGGTCTAGTTGAATACTCGATGCTGATTGGTCAATTTGGAACATTCTGTGGTCTGCTCTGTATCACTAGTAGACCAGACGTTCTTGAGTATGTCTTTTTCTTTCGTCGGGAACAGATCCTCTGACAATAATAGTTTATAGTAGTTTGTGGGAGAGTGTAGCCTTTGCAACAAAAACCTATACAACACACTGCAGGGAAGGCAAAACCCAAAGAGCATAATAGGGTCTCCATGAAGTTTGTGATTTCAGAATGAGCTTGAAACTAAAAAAACGAATTAAAGACAATCTAGATACTATCACTAATTACACTGAGATCTCATTGTGCTCCTTTGTTCCTGTAAACTGTTTCAGCAGACTGTCCAGTTATTATACACAGCAACATGATCATACACTACCTACCATCTCAGATTTAAAAGGGTATTTGAGTTCTCTGAGAATAGCTGATGGGGTTTTTAATCAGATGTTGTCATAAACACATGAACTGCTTTTTTTACTTGATTCCAAATAAATACAATAAAGTTTAATCAGAATGTATTTTTATTTCTTAAAAGAAAAGATACAATTAAAAACTTTTGTGTTTTCAAAAAATGCTGTTTTGCTAAATATTCATTTAAACAAGGATAAGACAAATACTGTGTCTCTGAAACATAGACATTCATGAAAGTACAAACGCTTGTATGTCTTACGTTGGATTTTACAGTCCTGAAGGAAGTTGATACAGTTTAAAAGATTTTAAGAGATCATTTGAATCAAAGAAAAACATTAACAGAAAAGAAAATATACTTTTAATAAAAATCTGGTATAACAATGTATAGAGGGGGCATCCCCCAAAAGACATACATTTATCACATGAAATGATAGCGAAGCCCGTGTGAAACATCAAATGGTTGTTCTACTCAGTGTGATTGACAGAGATGATCAGAGGGGCAGAGTTTTTACCATCATCGTTAGACCAGTACTAAATAATGGGTAGAGTTTCTCTTTGAAGCAGCAGCCAGTGAAGGAGTAGATCAGAGCTGCAGCATCAACATCATAAAAGGAGACCAGACCCTCCTCATAATCCACAAACACCCCCACCTTCTCAGGCTGAGACTTCAGAGAGAGACGGACTGCAGGACCAGCACAAGCTGAGTACTCATTTCCATTCTCAACATATCAGCCAGTAACCATTCTGAGGAGAAGGTGTGACTTCCCTTCCTGTTGATCGACTCTCTGGCCACTCCTAAATACCACTAGTCTTCCTTTAACCTGAACCTCGCAATAAAATCTTCCTGAAGAGAAACTCTGCTTTGCTAAACACAAGAACACAAATCAAAATCTCTGGATTGTCTGGGAGATTCTTCCTCACATCACCAAGTTTAACTTGTTTTCCATCATCAGACAGGATGAGGTTGGGATGTGCTGTATCAGGATCAAGAGTCACCTCCACCTCATACTGCTGGACCCTCTTCAGCTCCACCTCAAGCAGCTTCTTCATCTGTTTACTGAGCGTCTCCTCCAGCTGAGTCACAGCTCTCCTCACAGTCCCCTCATATGAAGGACGGACCCTGACTTCTGTCCAGTTCTTGGTGGGTGGAGCAGCGTTCAGGGACGTGAAGCTTTGGAGGAGGTGGAGCTGGTCTTCAGAGCGTGAGAGCTGCTCCACCTCAGAGCTTCTCTTCTTCAGCTCAGATTTCCTGTTCCAGCTCTTTGATGAAGCCTTCAGCCTGTTCCTCTGTCTCTCTCTGCTTCTCTTTGATGGTGTCGATGAGCTCGGCCTGGCTTCTCTCAACAGACTCCTTCAGAGCGGTGAAGACCTGAACACCATCTGCTATCTCTCTGTCTGCTCCTTCCTTACTGAGCTCCACTGAGCGATTCATCTCCTGAATCTTCAGTCGTCTCTTCTGGATCATCTGCTGAATTTCAGCCTCTGTCTTCCCCAGCTCAGCCTTCTTTCCTTCATATCCTTCTTTCAGAGGAACAACATCATGTGTCTTGTGGTCTGAATAGGTGCAGAGCATGCAGACACACACCTGGTCGGTCTTACAGAACAGCTCCAGCAGTTTATCGTGCTTCACACACATCCTGCTTTCCAGGTTCTCCTCAGGGTCGATCAGCTGATGTTCTTCAGGCCTGGCCTTGTCAGTGAGGCTCCAGGTGAGTCTCACAGTAGGACTCCAGACACACCAGGCAGGACTTCAGGGCCTTCAGTCTGGTTCCAGTGCAGCGTCACAGGGAACTTCTCCTGGTTTGACAACGTTGCTCTGAGCTGCTGCTGCTGGCTTCCTGTTGAGCTGACTGTCTGAACTGAGCAGCCATCTCAGAGATGAAGTGTTGACCCGCAGTTCAGGCTTTATGTTGAACACCTCTTTGCAGTTGGGACACTGACTCGGGACATTTCTATCCCAGTGTTCAGAGATGCAGGCTTTACAGAAGTTGTGTCCACATGGTGTGCTGACTGGATCAGTGAACACATCCAGACAGATGGAGCACAGAAACTGATCTTCAGTCAGCAGACAGCTGGCAGCAGACATGTCTGTAAGAACAAACAAGGTTTAACTAAATGTAGTAGAGAATACGGTATGCATACTGGATGTAAAAAGCTGACACTAAAGTTCACTGCTTGCTTTAAAAGTTAAATACTATCCTTAATGTGTTAAACATGTAGATTTTTACAGTTTGATTAAATGTCCTGCTATAACTCTGTGGCCCATAAACAACACATGACCACTGTTTGTTCTGTCACAGTAAAGTCTATGGACTCATTAAACGGACTCTGCATGTCGCAATGCTCTCAATTACATTATTTGAAAAGCCTAATCCATCAGAATATATGTAATCATAGCCTCTGATCCCTGCCTGCTACCAGTCACTTAAATGACTGAAGCATGTGGCTATTAGCTGCTTGTTAGTTATTCAAAGAGAAGGACCACATGGATGTTAGC
>JAAOOA010002642.1:0-36998 GCA_012861695.1 Trematomus loennbergii
TTGTTGGTATCTACACACTGTGTGACTGTAGCATGTTAGTATTGGTATCTACACACTGTGTGACTGTAGCATGTTATTGTTGGTACTACACACTGTGTGACTGTAGCATGTTAGTATTGGTATCTACACGCTGTGTGACTGTAGCATGTTATTGTTGGTATCTACACTCTGTGTGACTGTAGCATGTTATATGTTGGTATCTACACGCTATGTGACTGTAGCATGTTATTGTTGTATCTACACGCTGTGTGACTGTAGCATGTTAGTTTGGTATCTACACGCTGTGTGACTGTAATGTTATTGTTGGTATCTACACGCTGTGTGACTGTAGCATGTTATTGTTGGTATCTACACACTGTGTGACTGTAACATGTTATGTGTTGGTATCTACACACTGTGTGACTGTAGCATGTTATTGTTGGTATCTACACACTGTGTGACTGTAACATGTTATTGTTGGTATCTACACACTGTGTGACTATACATGTTTTGTTGGTATCTACACACTGTGTGACTGTAGCATGTTATTGTTGGTATCTACACACTGTGTGACTGTAGCATGTTATTGTTGGTATCTACACACTGTGTGACTGTACATGTTATTGTTGGTATCTACACACTGTGTGACTGTAGCATGTTAGTTTGGTATCTACACGCTATGTGACTGTAACATGTTAGTATTGGGTATCTACACACGCTGTGTGACTGTAGCATGTTATTTGTGGTATCTACACGCTATGTGACTGTAACATGTTAGTATTGGTATCTACACGCTGTGTGACTGTAGCATGTTAGTATTGGTATCTACACACTGTGACTGTAGCATGTTATTGTTGGTATCTACACGCTGTGTGACTGTAGCATGTTATTGTATGGTATCTACACTGTGTGACTGTAACATGTTATGTATTGGTATCTACACGCTGTGTGACTGTAGCATGTTATTGTTGGTATCTACACACTGTGTGACTGTAACATGTTATTGTTTGGTATCTACACACTGTGTGACTGTAGCATGTTATTGTTGGTATCTACACACTGTGTGACTGTAACATGTTATTGTTGGTATCTACACACTGTGTGACTGTAGCATGTTATTGTTGGTATCTACACACTGTGTGACTGTAGCATGTTATTGTTGGTATCTACACACTGTGTGACTGTAGCATGTTATTGTTGGTATCTACACACTGTGTGACTGTAGCATGTTATTGTTGGTATATACACACTGTGTGACTGTAGCATGTTATTGTTGGTATCTACACACTGTGTGACTGTAGCATGTTAGTATTGGTATCTACACACTGTGTGACTGTAGCATGTTATTGTTGGTATCTACACACTGTGTGACTGTATCATGTTATTGTTGTATCTACACACTGTGTGACTGTAGCATGTTATTGTTGGTATCTACACAGCTGTGTGACTGTAGCATGTTATTGTTGGTATCTACACACTGTGTGACTGTAGCATGTTATTGTTGGTATCTACACACTGTGGTGAACTGTAGCATGTTATTGTTGGTATCTACACACTGTGTGACTGTAGCATGTTATTGTTGGTATCTACACACTGTGTGACTGTAACATGTTATTGTTGGTATCTACACACTGTGTGACTGTAGCATGTTATTGTTGGTATCTACACACTGTGTGACTGTAGCATGTTATTGTTGGTATCTACACACTGTGTGACTGTAGCATGTTATTGTTGGTATATACACACTGTGTGACTGTAGCATGTTATTGTTGGTATCTACACCTGTGTGACTGTAATGTTTTGTTGGTATCTACACACTGTGTGACTAGCATGTTATTGTTGGTATCTACACACGTGTGACTGTAGCATGTTATTGTTGGTATCTACACACTGTGTGACTACATGTTATTGTTGGTATCTACACACTGTGTGACTGTAACATGTTATTGTTGGTATCTACACACTGTGTGACTGTAGCATGTTAGTATTGGTATCTACACACTGTGTGACTGTAACATGTTAGTTTGGTATCTACACGCTGTGTGACTGTAGCATGTTATTGTTGGTATCTACACGCTATGTGACTGTAGCATGTTAGTATTGGTATCTACACGCTGTGTGACTGTAGCATGTTAGTATTGGTATCTACACACTGTGTGACTGTAACATGTTATTTGGTATCTACACGCTGTGACTGTAGCATGTTATTTGGTATCTACACGCTGTGTGACTGTAACATGTTAGTATTGGTATCTACACGCTGTGTGACTGTAACATGTTATTGTTGGTATCTACACGCTGTGTGACTGTAACATGTTATTGTTGGTATCTACACGCTGTGTGACTGTAACATGTTATTGTTGGTATCTACACACTGTGTGACTGTAACATGTTATTGTTGGTATCTACACGCTGTGTGACTAACATGTTATTGTTGGTATCTACACACTGTGTGACTGTAGCATGTTATTGTTGGTATCTACACACTGTGTGACTGTAGCATGTTATTGTTGGTATCTACACACTGTGTGACTGTAGCATGTTATTGTTGGTATCTACACGCTGTGTGACTGTAGCATGTTATTGTTGGTATCTACACACTGTGTGACTGTAGCATGTTATTGTTGGTATCTACACACTGTGTGACTGTAGCATGTTATTGTTGGTATCTACACACTGTGTGACTGTAGCATGTTAGTTTGGTATCTACACACTGTGTGACTGTAGCATGTTATTGTTGGTATCTACACACTGTGTGACTGTAGCATGTTATTGTTGGTATCTACACACTGTGTGACTGTAGCATGTTATTGTTGGTATCTACACGCTGTGTGACTGTAGCATGTTATTGTTGGTATCTACACACTGTGTGACTGTAGCATGTTATTGTTGGTATCTACACACTGTGTGACTGTAGCATGTTATTGTTGGTATCTACACACTGTGTGACTGTAGCATGTTATTGTTGGTATCTACAACTGTGGACTGTACTGTTATTGTTGGTATCTACACACTGTGTGACTGTAGCATGTTATTGTTGGTATCTACACACTGTGTGACTGTAGCATGTTATTGTTGGTATCTACACACTGTGTGACTGTAGCATGTTATTGTTGGGTATCTACACACTGTGTGACTGTAGCATGTTATTGTTGGTATCTACACACTGTGTGACTGTAGCATGTTATTGTTGGTATCTACACACTGTGTGACTGTAACATGTTATTGTTGGTATCTACACACTGTGTGACTGTAGCATGTTATTGTTGGTATCTACACACTGTGTGACTGTAACATGTTATTGTTGGTATCTACACACTGTGTGACTGTAGCATGTTATTGTTGGTATCTACACACTGTGTGACTGTAACATGTTATTGTTGGTATCTACACACTGTGTGACTGTAACATGTTATTGGTATCTACACACTGTGTGACTGTAGCATGTTATTGTTGGTATCTACACACTGTGTGACTGTAACTGTTATTGTTGGTATCTACAACCTGTGTGACTGTAACATGTTAGTATTGGTATCTACACACTGTGTGACTGTAACATGTTATATTGGTATCTACACACTGTGTGACTGTAGCATGTTAGTTGGTATCTACACACTGTGTGACTGTAACATGTAGTATTGGTATCTACACACTGTGTGACTGTAACATGTTAGTATTGGTATCTACACACTGTGTGACTGTAACATGTTAGTATTGGTATCTACACGCACTGTGTGACTGTAACATGTTAGTTTGGTATCTACACACTGTGTGACTGTAGCATGTTAGTATTGGTATCTACACGCTGTGTGACTGTAACATGTTAGTATTGGTATCTACACGCTGTGTGACTGTAGCATGTTATTGTTGGTATCTACACACTGTGTGACTGTAACATGTTATTGTTGGTATCTACACACTGTGTGACTGTACATGTTATTGTTGGTATCTACACACCTACATGTTGACTGTAACATGTTATTGTTGGTATCTACACGCTGTGTGACTGTAACATGTTATTATTGGTATCTACACGCTGTTTATTGTTGCGCACCGTTCCTTAGCGACGGAGCACGCCTGTTGCCGGCGCCTCCTCTCCTCCTGCAGCGCCCTCTGGAGGTGACTCAGCTCAGACATCAAGAACTGAGTCAGACCAGATTCACCTGCTGTATCTGCAGAGAGACAGACAGGTATGCAGACAGACAGGTGTTCAGACAGATAGGTGTACAGACAGACAGACAGAGAGACAGACAGGCAGACAGACAGACAGGCAGACGGACAGACAGAGAGACAGAGAGACAGACAGACAGACAGGCAGGCAGGCAGACGGACAGACAGACAGACAAAGTGACAGACAGACAGACAGGCAGGCACACACAGACAGACATACAGACAGAGAGACAGACAGACAGACAGGCAGACAGAGAGACAGACAGACAGAGAGACAGACAGAGAACAGACAGACAGAGAGACAGACAGACATACAGACAGACAGACAGAGAGAGAGACAGACAGACAGACAGGCAGAGAGACAGACAGACAGAGAGACAGACAGACAGACAGAGAGACAGAGAGACAGAGAGACAGACAGACAGACAGAGAGACAGACAGACAGACAGAGAGACAGACAGACAGAGAGACAGACAGACAGACAGACAGACAGACAGACAGAGAGACAGACTGGCAGACAGACCTATCAGGATGCTGAAGGTCCTGTTGGGTTCCTTCCCTGTGATCCGGCTGTACAGCTGAGGGTAATCCAGCTCCAGACTCTCCAGGAAGGCAGTGTAACCTTTGACCCCCGTCCTCTGCAGGATGTCCAGTAGTGCCCCTGAGGGGTCAGAGGTCACAGTGAAGGTCAGGGTACATAAACTCTGTTGATTATCAATGAATTAACAGAGCCTCGTAAACTTGACTTCTACCTCACAATCTGTGGCATTACCTCTTTTACCTATCTGTTTTATAATGTGTGAGATCTGTGACATCACTCTGATACGAGCGCTGTGATTGGCTCCCACATTCAATCAGTTTCTTACCCACTTTCCTCCTCCTGATGACGAGAGGGTCGTTAAACAGCTGCTCCTCATCCTCAGCTCCTATCACCTGTGAGGAGGAGAGCATCATTATTATATAGGAGGAGGAAGAGGAGGAGGAGGAAGAAGAGGAGGAGGTGCAGCAGGAGAATGAGGAGGTGCAGCAGGAGAATGAGGAGGTGCAGCAGGAGGAGTATAGGAGGTGCAGGAGGAGTATGAGGAGGTGCAGCAGGAGGAGTATGAGGAGGTGCAGCAGGAGGAGTATGAGGACGTGCAGCAGGAGAATGAGGAGGTGCAGGAGGAGTATGAGGAGGTGCAGCAGGAGGAGTATGAGGAGGGCAGCAGGAGAATGAGGAGGTGCAGGAGGAGGAGTATGAGAGGTGTGCAGCAGGAGAATGAGGAGGTGCAGCAGGAGAATGAGGAGGTGCAGGAGGAGGAGGAGTATGAGGAGGTGCAGCAGGAGAATGAGGAGGTGCAGGAGGAGTATGAGGAGGTGCGCAGGAGGAGGAGTATGAGGAGGTGCAGCAGGAGAATGAGGAGGTGCAGCAGGAGGAGTATGAGGAGGTGCAGCAGGAGGAGGAGTATGAGGAGGTGCAGCAGGAGAATGAGGAGGTGCAGCAGGAGGAGTATGAGGAGGTGCAGCAGGAGGAGTATGAGGAGGTGCAGCAGAGGAGTATGAGGAGGTGCAGGAGGAGGAGTATGAGGAGGTGCAGGAGGAGTATGAGGAGGTGCAGGAGGGGAGTATGAGGAGGTGCAGGAGGAGTATGAGGAGGTGCAGCAGGAGGAGGAGTATGAGGAGGTGCAGCAGGAGAATGAGGAGGTGCAGCAGGAGAATGAGGAGGTGCAGGAGGAGTATGAGGAGGTGCAGCAGGAGGAGTATGAGGAGGTGCAGCAGGAGTATGAGGAGGTGCAGCAGGAGGAGTATGAGGAGGTGCAGCAGGAGTATGAGGAGGTGCAGCAGGAGAATGAGGAGGTGCAGGAGGAGTATGAGGAGGTGCAGGAGGAGGAGTATGAGGAGGTGCAGCAGGAGGAGTATGAGTAGGTGCAGGAGGAGTATGAGGAGGTGCAGCAGGAGGAGGAGTATGAGAGTGCAGCAGGAGAATGAGGAGGTGCAGGAGGAGTATGAGGAGGTGCAGGAGGAGAGTATGAGGAGGTGCAGCAGGAGAATGAGGAGGTGCAGCAGGAGAATGAGGAGGTGCAGCAGGAGGAGGAGTATGAGGATGTAGCAGGAGGAGTATGAGGAGGTGCAGCAGCAGGAGTTGAGAGGTGCAGCAGCAGGAGTATGAGAGGTGCAGGAGGAGTATGAGGAGGTGCAGCGGCAGGAGGAGTATGAGGAGGTGCAGCAGGAGGAGTATGAGGAGGTGCAGGAGGAGTATGAGGAGTGCAGCAGCAGGAGTATGAGGAGGTGCAGCAGGAGTAGGTGCAGCAGGAGGAGGAGTATGAGGAGGTGCAGGAGGAGGAGTATGAGGAGGTGCAGCAGGAGAATGAGGAGGTGCAGCAGGAGAATGAGGAGGTGCAGCAGGAGGAGTATGAGGAGGTGCAGCAGGAGGAGTATGAGGAGGTGCAGCAGCAGGAGTATGAGGAGGTGCAGCAGCAGGAGTATGAGGAGGTGCAGGAGGAGTATGAGGAGGTGCAGGAGGAGGAGTATGAGGAGGTGCAGCAGGAGGAGTATGAGTAGGTGCAGGAGGAGTATGAGGAGGTGCAGCAGGAGGAGGAGTATGAGGAGGTGCATCAGGAGAATGAGGAGGTGCAGGAGGAGTATGAGAGGTGCAGGAGGAGGTATGAGGAGGTGCAGCAGGAGAATGAGGAGGTGCAGCAGGAGAATGAGGAGGTGCAGCAGGAGGAGGAGTATGAGGAGGTGCAGCAGGAGGAGTATGAGGAGGTGCAGCAGCAGGAGTATGAGGAGGTGCGCAGCAGGAGTATGAGGAGGTGCAGGAGGAGTATGAGGAGGTGCAGCGGCAGGAGGAGTATGAGGAGGTGCAGCAGGAGGAGTATGAGGAGGTGCAGGAGGAGTATGAGGAGGTGCAGCAGGAGGAGGTGCAGCAGGAGGAGGAGTATGAGGAGGTGCAGGAGGAGGAGGAGGTGCAGCAGGAGGAGGAGTATGAGAAGGTGCAGCAGGAGGAGGTGCAGCAGGAGGAGGAGTATGAGGAGGTGCAGCAGGAGGAGTATGAGGAGGTGCAGCAGGAGGAGGAGTATGAGGAGGTTCAGGAGGAGGAGGAGTATGAGGAGGTGCAGGAGGAGTATGAGGATGTGCAGCAGGAGGAGGAGTATGAGGAGGTGCAGCAGGAGGAGTATGAGAGGTGCAGCAGGCAGAGGAGTATGAGGAGGTGCAGGAGGAGATGAGGAGGTGCAGGAGGAGGAGTATGAGGAGGTGCAGCAGGAGGAGAAGTATGAGGAGGTGCAGGAGGAAGAGTATGAGGAGGTGAAGGAGGAGTATGAGGAGGTGCAGGAGGAAGAGTATGAGGAGGTGCAGCAGGAGGAGTATGAGGAGGTGCAGGAGGAGGAGTATGAGGAGGTGCAGCAGCAGGAGGAGTATGAGGAGGTGCAGGAGGAGGAGTATGAGGAGGTGCAGCAGCAGGAGGAGTATGAGGAGGTGCAGGAGGAGGAGAATAAGGAGGTGCAGCAGGATATGAGGAGGTGCAGCAGCAGGAGGAGTATGAGGAGGTGCAGGAGGAGGAGTATGAGGAGGTGCAGCAGGAGGAGGTGCAGCAGGAGGAGAGTATGAGGAGGTGCAGGAGGAGTAGTATGAGGAGGTGCAGGAGGAGGAGAGTATGAGGAGGTGCAGCAGGAGGAGGAGTATGAGGAGGTGCAGGAGGAGGAGTATGAGGAGGTGCAGCAGGAGGAGTATGAGGAGTGCAGCAGGAGGAGGAGTATGAGGAGGTGCAGCAGGAGGAGTATGAGGAGGTGCAGCAGGAGGAGGTGCAGCAGGAGGAGTATGAGGAGGTGCAGAAGCAGGAGGAGGTGCAGGAGGAGTATGAGGAGTGCAGGAGGAGGAGTATGAGGAGTGCAGCAGGAGGAGTATGAGGAGGTGCAGCAGGAGGAGGTGCAGCAGGAGTACTGGCACTGCCGGAGATAAGGAGTGATTCTTGACGGCTCGATGGTTTTGAGGAGCAGCAGCCGGAAGTCCTCCAGCTGCAGCCAGAGGGCGTCCTCACTGTCCATCTGAGGACACAGCGAGTACTAGTACACACTCTGAGTACTGATACACACAGCGAGTACTGATACACACAGCGAGTACTGATACACACTCTGGAGTACTGATACACCTCTGAGTACTGATACACACAGTGAGTACTGATACACACTCTGAGTACTGATACACACAGCGAGTACTGATACACACAGCGAGTACTGATACACACAGCGAGTACTGATACACACAGCGAGTACTGATACACACAGCGAGTACTGATACACACTCTGAGTACTGATACACACAGCGAGTACTGATACACAACAGCGAGTACTGATACACACTCTAGTACTGATACACACTCTGAGTACTGATACACACTCTGAGTACTGATACACACAGCGAGTACTGATACACACTCTGAGTATGATACACACAGCGAGTACTGATACACACTCTGAGTACTGATACACACAGCGAGTACTGATACACACAGCGAGTACTGATACACACAGCGAGTACTGATACACACAGCGAGTACTGATACACACTCTGAGTACTGATACACACAGCGAGTACTGATACACACAGCGAGTACTGATACACACAGCGAGTACTGATACACACTCTGAGTACTGATACACACAGCGAGTACTGATACACAACTCTGATACTGATACACCTCTGAGTACTGATACACACTCTGAGTACTGATACACACATCGAGTACTGATACACAGCGAGTACTGATACACACAGCGGTACTGATACATACTCTGAATACTGATACACACAGCGAGTACTGATACACACAGCGAGTACTTATACACACTCTGAGTACTGATACATACAGCGAGTACTGATACACACTCTGAGTACTTATACACACTCTGAATACTGATACACACTCTGAAGGTTTTGGATGTTACTTCAGGTAAACTCTGAGTTTTCGGACGTGTCTGATATTATAGTTTACTTTTCATCACGAAGTTTGACGCTGCGCTGTCACTGTCTCCATGTTTGTGATTGGTCAAAATGTTGCTAACCCCGCCCCTTTCATGTGATTGGCTGTTAGCCAGATAGAGATTTACCGAGTTGATAACCAGCGTCGTAGATCTCGATTGTCAGGGTTAGTTTAGATAACTCAGATATATCCAGGGTTAGTTTAGATAACTCAGATATCCAGGGTTAGTTTAGATAACTCAGATATCCAGGGTTAGTTTAGATAACTCACAGATATCCAGGGTTAGTTTAGATAACTCACATATATCCAGGGTTAGTTTAGATAACTCACATATATCCAGGGTTAGTTTAGATAACTCAGATATATCCAGGGTTAGTTTAGATAACTCACATATATCAGGTTAGTTTAGATAACTCACATATATCCAGGTTAGTTTAGATAGCTCACATATATCCAGGGTTAGTTTAGATAACTCACATATATCCAGGGTTAGTTTAGATAACTCACATATATCCAGGGTTAGTTTAGATAGCTCACATATATCCAGGGTTAGTTTAGATAACTCACATATATCCAGGGTTAGTTTAGATAACTCACATATATCCAGGGTTAGTTTAGATAACTCACAGATATCCAGGGTTAGTTTAGATAACTCACAATATCCAGGGTTAGTTTAGATAACTCAGATATCCAGGGTTAGTTTAGATAATCACAGATATCCAGGGTTAGTTTAGATAACTCACAGATATCCAGGGTTAGTTTAGATAACTCAGATATCCAGGGTTAGTTTAGATTACTCAGATATCCAGGGTTAGTTTAGATAACTCAGATATCCAGGGTTAGTTTAGATAACTCAGATATCCAGGGTTAGTTTAGATAACTCACATATATCCAGGGTTAGTTTAGATTACTCAGATATCCAGGGTTAGTTTAGATTACTCAGATATCCAGGGTTAGTTTAGATAGCTCAGATACCAGGGTTAGTTTAGATAACTCAGATATCCAGGGTTAGTGTTTAGATAACTCAGATATCCAGGGTTAGTTTAGATAGCTCAGATATCCAGGTTAGTTTAGATAACTCACAGATATCCAGGGTTAGTTTAGATAACTCAGATATCCAGGGTTAGTTTAGATAACTCAGATATCCAGGGTTAGCTCAGATTACTCAGATATCCAGGGTTAGTTTAGATAACTCAGATATCCAGGGTTAGTTTAGATTACTCAGATATCCAGTTTACAAAATAAATGGTTATTATCAGTCCGTGCCGTTTCAAACCAAAGAACAGAAAAACTCTCCAGACTCTTTAAGCCCAGCTGATAAACCCCGCCTCCAGGACCACTAATGAACACCTGGACTCAGGTTCCCTCAATTCTCTAATCAATCAATCAATCAATCAATCAATCAACAAACATTAAATATAAACTCATCGTGTCGCTCCTCTAAAATCTGTCTCACCTTCAGTCGTCCGGTGCTTCTCTCTTCTCCTGTGATTTCTGAGGAAGAAGTCCTTTCTGTCACTTCCTGTTTTTGGACTGCCCCCTCAGACTCAGAATGGACCAATCAGGTTGCAGCGGCTCCTCCTCATTAAACATATTTAAACCTGTGATCTTCCCTGTTGGGTCTCAACACTGAATACTACAGATAAATGAAGTACTTATGAAGTATCTTCTTCAGTCTAACTTACGTATTCCATCTAGTTTCATATAAAATATAATAGGTTATGTTTTAAAGTTTTAATAAGTCATGTTTTAGGATCTGATCCTCTCAGCAGAGATGGACAGAAAGAGGAAGAAGAGAAGAAGAAGTCAGTGAACAGGAAGTGATGTCACAGCACTCAAATTCCTGGAAATCTGATAAAGAGGAAGTGAAACAAACAGGAAGTTACAAGCTTTACCAACAACATAAACCATGTCACCACAAACCACCATGTCCCCACAACACTACCCATGTCCCCACAAACCACCATGTCCCCACAAACTACCATGTCACCACAAACCACCATGTCCCCACAACCACCATGTCCCCAAACCACCATGTCCCCACAAACCACCATGTCCCCACAAACTACCATGTCCCCACAAACCACCATGTCCCCACAAACTACCATGTCCCCACAAACTACCATGTCCCCACAAACCACCATGTCACCACAAACTACCATGTCCCCACAAACCACCATGTCACCACTAACCACCATGTCCCCACAAACCACCATGTCCCCACAAACCACCATGTCACCACAAACTACCATGTCCCCACAAACCACCATGTCCCCACAAACTACCATGTCCCCACAAACCACCATGTCCCCACTAACCATGTCACCACAAACTACCATGTCCCCACAAACCACCATGTCACCACTAACCACCATGTCCCCACAAACTACCATGTCCCAAACCACCATGTCCCCACAAACCACCATGTCCCCACAAACTACCATGTCCCCACAAACCACCATGTCCCCACTAACCATGTCACACAAACCACCATGTCCCCACAACTACCATGTCCCCACTAACCATGTCCCCACAAACCACCATGTCCCCACAAACCACCATGTCCCCACAAACTACCATGTCCCCACAAACTACCATGTCCCCACAAACCACCATGTCCCCACTAACCATGTCCCCACAAACCATGACCCTCATGTCCAGGTCTCAGACAAACAGACAACTTTATTTCAAATAAACGTCTTTATTACAGAACAATCTTCTCAATATAACTTTTAATTTACAGAAAACTGTATAAAACTCGAACAACAAAAAAAACAAACACCACAGACGGTGCATTGTTCACGTGTTTTCCTGATGTTCCTGAACACACCACAGACGGTGCATTGTTCACGTGTTTTCCTGATGTTCCTGAACACACCACAGACGGTGCATTGTTCACGTGTTTTCCTGATGTTCCTGAACACACCACAGACGGTGCATTGTTCACGTGTTTTCCTGATGTTCCTGAACACACCACAGACGGTGCATTGTTCACGTGTTTTCCTGATGTTCCTGAACACACCACAGACGGTGCATTGTTCACGTGTTTTCCTGATGTTCCTGAACACACCAGAGCTGCAAACTGTCCTGTTTAGTTTGGGAAGTTTCTCCACTAAAAACATTAAAATATAAAACTGCCAACTTGTTTATTTTCTGAACATTCTCAGGGACTTCTTCAGCGGAGTACTGTGAGGTCTCAGTGGACAGAGTCCTGTGAGGACACTTTATCTGTGAGGTCTCAGTGGACAGTGTCCTGTGAGGACACTTTATCTGTGAGGTCTCAGTGGACAGTGTCCTGAAGGTCTGGATTTGTCTGGATCCCTGAGAAGTGATTGGCTGGAGCTCCAGGCCCGTCTTCCAGCAGGACAGATCTCTGCAGGAACAAACAGGAATACACAGTGTGAATACCGGGAATAAATTAGCTTTTAGCCTGGTTAGCTTTTAGCCTGGTTAGCTTTTAGCCTTTAGCCTGGTTAGCTTTTAGCTAGGTTAGCTTTAACACGGTTAGCTTTTAGCTCGGTTAGCCTTTAGCCTGGTTAGCTTTTAGCTAGGTTAGCTTTTAACACGGTTATCTTTTAGCTCTGTTAGCTTTAGCCCGGTTAGCTTTTAGCCAGGTTAGCTTTTAGCCAGGTTAGCTTTTAGCCAGGTTAGCTCTTAGCCAGGTTAGCTCTTAGCCAGGTTAGCTCTTAGCCCGGTTAGCTTTTAGCCCGGTTAGCTTTTAGCCCGGTTAGATTTTAGCCCGGTTAGCTTTTAGCTTGGTTAGCTTTTAGCATGGTTAGCTTTTAGCCCGGTTAGCTTTTAGCCAGGTTAGCTTTTAGCCTGGTTAGCTTTTAGCTTGGTTGGCTTTTAGCCTCAACCTATCCTAAGGAGTGCATGTACGTAGACACGTTGTGCCTCTCCACCTCTGTTCCTTACTTCTTACTTGCTACCCCTTATCCTCCAGGGTTCCTGCAGGTTTCACCAACTCAAATGTAAGACTTTTTAAGACCTTTTTAAGACCTTTTTAAGACCTTTTTAAGACCACTTTGAATAGAATTTGTAAAAGACCTATTTCACGGCAAGAAAGTATGAAGGAAAATTGCAATGAAAGAAGAAATACGTCCATGAAATGTATTCATGTTCAACATAAGAACGATGACTGAACATAACAGTACACAGAACTCTGTTAGCGTGTTAGACAAAAAGTGTGTGTGTGTGTGTGTGTGTGTGTGTGTGTGTGTGTGTGTGTGTGTGTGTGTGTGTGTGTGTGTGTAGTGCTAGATCGTATACCTCCTGGGTTTTAGGCCGCAGAAGTGACGTGATCGTGGATGAGAAGTCGGCAACTTTTGTATTCAAAGTTTAAAGTTTACCCTAAATAGAGGAGAGTTCCGCTCACGCACGTCTTGTCACAAATATGAGGTTCATTAACGAATAATGAGATCATACTCTATAACAACATTAAAATGTGTGAAATATACTTACATTTCAATAATAATGGTTTGATTATTAAATTATAACTTACAGTTCTTATTTTTGTTGCATTTGTGGATAAAACCCAAAGAACATTTAGGATATAAATACTGGTCAGATATCCACCAGATCTTTTAGTGATTTTTGTCTTTCTTGGAGAAATTAAATTGCAACATCAAATACAAAAATTAATCTGAAACAAACTCAAATACCAAAATGAAATTAATCCACAAATCATGATTGTTTATACTTAAATGTTATACCTGGAAACACAAATACACAACCGAAAATAATACATTTAATATGCTCGTCTCTTGTCCTGGGTGGCAGATTACGTCACTTCCGCCGCCTAAAACCAGGAGGGGATCTAGCCGCTGCTGCACTAGCTAACGCTACATTAGCAAAACAACGCTATTTTTTTGCAAAAGGTGCAGCGGGCTTCAAACACGTTCCCCTCCACTGGTTTCAACCAAGCACTAAATTCGATGTTTTCCAACCAAATACGGTTGAACTACACTTCCCATATTTGTTTGTAAATAGATTTGAAGATACCAAGGTTCCTGACTGCCGCTAGCTTGGTTGCTAGGTTACTAGCTGGGTGTTCTCCGATAAGGGGCCGGGGGAAACAAAGTTAATGATGACTGGTTCCATGTTGATTTATTTTAATACAAATTGTTGGGTGGAACTGAAGGGCTCTCACCGTACTGGTTACTTTGCAGCCCGGACATTTCCCCCAAAACACATTTTAGACGCGATCGCAACACAGAAGTACCTTTCAAATCCCATCATTTTTAAGACCTTTTAAATCATATTTAATTTAATGAAAAGCCTGGCTTTTAGCTCGGTTAGCTTTTAGCCTGGTTATCTTTTAGCCCGGTTATCTTTTAGCTCGGTTAGCTTTTAGCCCGGTTATCTTTAGCTCGGTTAGCTTTTAGCTCGTTAGCTTTTAGCCTGGTTATCTTTTAGCTCGGTTAGCTTTTAGCTCGGTTAGCTTTTAGCCTGGTTAGCTTTTAGCCTGGTTAGCTTTTAGCTAGGTTAGCTTTTAGCCTGGTTAGTTCTTAGCCAGGTTAGCTTTTAGCCCGTTAGCTTTTAGCCAGGTTAGCTTTTAGCCCGGTTAGCTTTTAGCCCGGTTAGCTTTTAGCCTGGTTAGCTTTTAGCTAGGTTATCTTTTAGCTCGGTTAGCTTTACTTTAGGTCTATAACGTCGTTAAAACTAATTTGCGTCGGTGATATTTTCCCATGCCCTTCGACCCCTCTCTCTAACGATTGTACACGGTGGTTTCAGAGACTCACCCTTCCTCTCCTCTTCCTCCTTTGATCCTCTTCAACACCTCCTCTATCTCCTCTTCCTCATCCTCCTCTTCCTCCTCCTCCTCTGGCACAGTCTTCTTTGTGATTGGCTGCAGGCTGGCGAGGAGGCGGGCACAGTGAAGCAGGACAGGAAGCGCGCCTTCAGCAGCTGGTAGGCGGGGTTACCTGAGAAACGCTCTGCCACCAGCTGACGTGTCACTGCCACAAGCTCCGCCTCCTTCACTAGCTCCGCCTTCTTCGCTAGCTCCGCCTCCTCCTCGGGGGGATGGAGGTGGCTGCAGGGGAGAAAAAACCATCCACATTTGATCTTGTTCATTACAGAAGCCTCCGTGCACCGGGGCGAGGAAACATACAGACATTATATCCAACGTGTTTTGTGGGGATTTCCAGAAAAAGTCAGAATTCTCCGATTTCAGAAAAAAACAACATTTTAAGATTTTCAGAAAATGTTTAGAATTTCAATATAAAGTCAACATTTTTAGAATGTCTTGAGGATACATGCGCAGCGTTTACTAAAAGCTGCAGAAACCAAACGCTGAAGAAGCTCAAAACACAACGGAGATGTTACACGAGATAGTAACGAGAATGCTTTTCAGCCATAAACCTTGAACCTTGAATTCAATGATTCTCTCTTCTAAACCATCAACGTGTATCTTAGACCCGATTCCAACTAAGCTGTTAAAGGACGTTTTCCATTAATTAGCACTTCTTTATTAAATGTTATGAATATGTCTTTATTATCAGGCTATGTTCAACAATCATTCAAAGTAGCAGTGATAAAACCTCTTCTTAAAAAGCTCAACCTCGATCCAGAGGTTTCAGCCAACTATAGACCTATTTCTAATCTTCCGTTCCTCTCAAAGATTCTTGAGAAAGCAGTCTCAAAACAGTTGTGTGATTACTTAAAAAACAATGATTTATTTGAAGATGTTCAGTCTGGCTTTAGAACACATCATAGCACAGAGACAGCTCTGGTTAAAGTCACAAATGACCTTCTAATAGCCTCAGACAAAGGACTTGTCTCTATTCTTGTCTTGCTCGATCTCAGTGCTGCATTTGATCCTATCGACCATGACATCTTATTGCAAAGACTAGAGCACTTAGTTGGCATACAGGGAACTGCTTTAGGCTGGTTTAGGTCCTATCTATCTGAACGCTCTCAGTTTGTGTGTCAACGATGAATCTTCCATGCAGACCAAAGTTAGCCATGGAGTGCCACAGGGCTCAGTGCTTGGACCTATTTTGTTCACATTATATATGCTTCCGTTAGGCAATATTATAAGGAGTCATTCTGTACATTTTCACTGTTATGCGGATGATACTCAACTATATTTATCCATCAAGCCTGATGAAATTAATCATCTAAATAAAATTCAAGACTGCCTCAAGGACTTAAAAACGTGGATGAGCTTAAAGTTTTTTAAACACGGCCAAAACTGAAGTTATTGTACTCGGCTCAAAGAATCTACGAAACAAATTATCTAAAGATATACTAACTATGGATGGCATTAATTTGGCCTCCATGTGAGACTGTGAGGAACCTTGGTGTTCCAGTGAGACTGTGAGGAACCTTGGTGTTCCAGTGAGACTGTGAGGAACCTTGGTGTTCCAGTGAGACTGTAAGGAACCTTGGTGTTTCAGTGAGACTGTGAGGAACCTTGGTGTTCCAGTGACACTGTAAGGAACCTTGGTGTTCCAGTGAGACTGTAAGGAACCGTGGTGTTCCAGTGAGACTGTGAGGAAACTTGGTGTTCCAGTGAGACTGTGAGGAACCTTGGTGTTCCAGTGAGACTGTGAGGAACCTTGGTGTTCCAGTGAGACTGTAAGGAACCTTGTGTTCCAGTGAGACTGTGAGGAACCTTGGTGTTCCAGTGACACTGTAAGGAACCTTGGTGTTCCAGTGAGACTGTAAGACTGTGAGGAACCTTGGTGTTCCAGTGAGACTGTAAGGAACCTTGGTGTTCCAGTGAGACTGTAAGGAACCTTGGTGTTCCAGTGAGACTGTGAGGAACCTTGGTGTTCCAGTGAGACTGTAAAGACCTTGGTGTTCCAGTGAGACTGTAAGGAACCTTGGTGTTCCAGTGAGACTGTGAGGAACCTTGGTGTTCCAGTGAGACTGTAAGGAACCGTGGTGTTCCAGTGAGACTGTAAGGAACCGTGGTGTTCCAGTGAGACTGTGAGGAACCTTGGTGTTCCAGTGAGACTGTAAGGAACCTTGGTGTTCCAGTGAGACTGTGAGGAACCGTGGTGTTCCAGTGAGACTGTGAGGAACCTTGGTGTTCCAGTGAGACTGTGAGGAACCTTGGTGTTCCAGTGAGACTGTGAGGAACCTTGGTGTTCCAGTGAGACTGTAAGGAACCTTGGTGTTCCAGTGAGACTGTGAGGAACCTTGGTGTTCCAGTGAGACTGTAAGGAACCGTGGTGTTCCAGTGAGACTGTGAGGAACCTTGGTGTTCCAGTGAGACTGTAAGGAACCTTGGTGTTCCAGTGAGACTGTAAGGAACCGTGGTGTTCCAGTGAGACTGTGAGGAACCTTGGTGTTCCAGTGAGACTGTAAGGAACCGTGGTGTTCCAGTGAGACTGTGAGGAACCTTGGTGTTCCAGTGAGACTGTAAGGAACCTTGGTGTTCCAGTGAGACTGTAAGGAACCGTGGTGTTCCAGTGAGACTGTGAGGAACCTTGGTGTTCCAGTGAGACTGTGAGGAACCTTGGTGTTCCAGTGAGACTGTGAGGAACCTTGGTGTTCCAGTGAGACTGTAAGGAACCTTGGTGTTCCAGTGAGACTGTGAGGAACCTTGGTGTTCCAGTGACACTGTAAGGAACCTTGGTGTTCCAGTGAGACTGTAAGACTGTGAGGAACCTGGTGTTCCAGTGAGACTGTAAGGAACCTTGGTGTTCCAGTGAGACTGTAAGGAACCTTGGTGTTCCAGTGAGACTGTGAGGAACCTTGGTGTTCCAGTGAGACTGTAAAGAACCTTGGTGTTCCAGTGAGACTGTAAGGAACCTTGGTGTTCCAGTGAGACTGTGAGGAACCTTGGTGTTCCAGTGAGACTGTAAGGAACCGTGGTGTTCCAGTGAGACTGTGAGGAACCGTGGTGTTCCAGTGAGACTGTGAGGACCTTGGTGTTCCAGTGAGACTGGAGGAACCTTGGTGTTCCAGTGAGACGTGAGGAACCGTGGTGTTCCAGTGAGACTGTGAGGAACCTTGGTGTTCCAGTGAGACTGTGAGGAACCTTGGTGTTCCAGTGAGACTGTGAGGAACCTTGGTGTTCCAGTGAGACTGTAAGGAACCTTGGTGTTCCAGTGAGACTGTGAGGAACCTTGGTGTTCCAGTGAGACTGTGAGGAACCGTGGTGTTCCAGTGAGACTGTGAGGAACTTGGTGTTCCAGTGAGACTGTAAGGAACCTTGGTGTTCCAGTGAGACTGTGAGGAACCTTGGTGTTCCAGTGAGACTGTAAGGAACCTTGGTGTTCCAGTGAGACTGTGAGGAACCTTGGTGTTCCAGTGAGACTGTAAAGAACCTTGGTGTTCCAGTGAGACTGTAAGGAACCTTGGTGTTCCAGTGAGACTGTGAGGAACCTTGGTGTTCCAGTGAGACTGTAAGGAACCGTGGTGTTTCCAGTGAGACTGTGAGGAACCGTGGTGTTCCAGTGAGACTGTGAGGAACCTTGGTGTTCCAGTGAGACTGTGAGGAACCTTGGTGTTCCAGTGAGACTGTGAGGAACCGTGGTGTTCCAGTGAGACTGTGAGGAACCTTGGTGTTCCAGTGAGACTGTGAGGAACCTTGGTGTTCCAGTGAGACTGTGAGGAACCTTGGTGTTCCAGTGAGACTGTGAGGAACCTTGGTGTTCCAGTGAGACTGTGAGGAACCTTGGTGTTCCAGTGAGACTGTGAGGAACCGTGGTGTTCCAGTGAGACTGTGAGGAACCTTGGTGTTCCAGTGAGACTGTAAGGACCTTGGTGTTCCAGTGAGACTGTGAGGAACCTTGGTGTTCCAGTGAGACTGTGAGGAACCTTGGTGTTCCAGTGAGACTGTGAGGAACCTTGGTGTTCCAGTGAGACTGTAAGGAACCGTGGTGTTCCAGTGAGACTGTGAGGAACCTTGGTGTTCCAGTGAGACTGTAAGGAACCTTGGTGTTCCAGTGAGACTGTAAGGAACCGTGGTGTTCCAGTGAGACTGTGAGGAACCTTGGTGTTCCAGTGAGACTGTAAGGAACCGTGGTGTTCCAGTGAGACTGTGAGGAACCTTGGTGTTCAGTGAGACTGTAAGGAACCTGTGTTCCAGTGAGACTGTAAGGAACCGTGGTGTTCCAGTGAGACTGTGAGGAACCTTGGTGTTCCAGTGAGACTGTGAGGAACCTTGGTTTCCAGTGAGACTGTGAGGAACCTTGGTGTTCCAGTGAGACTGTAAGGAACCTTGGTGTTCCAGTGAGACTGTGAGGAACCTTGGTGTTCCAGTGACACTGTAAGGAACCTTGGTGTTCCAGTGAGACTGTAAGACTGTGAGGAACCTTGGTGTTCCAGTGAGACTGTAGGAACCTTGGTGTTCCAGTGAGACTGTAAGGAACCTTGGTGTTCCAGTGAGACTGTGAGGAACCTTGGTGTTCCAGTGAGACTGTAAAGAACCTTGGTGTTCCAGTGAGACTGTAAGGAACCTTGGTGTTCCAGTGAGACTGTGAGGAACCTTGGTGTTCCAGTGAGACTGTAAGGAACCGTGGTGTTCCAGTGAGACTGTAAGGAACCGTGGTGTTCCAGTGAGACTGTGAGGAACCTTGGTGTTCCAGTGAGACTGTGAGGAACCTTGGTGTTCCAGTGAGACTGTGAGGAACCGTGGTGTTCCAGTGAGACTGTGAGGAACCTTGGTGTCCAGTGAGACTGTGAGGAACCTTGGTGTTCCAGTGAGACTGTGAGGAACCTTGGTGTTCCAGTGAGACTGTGAGGAACCTTGGTGTTCCAGTGAGACTGTGAGGAACCTTGGTGTTCCAGTGAGACTGTAAGGAACCGTGGTGTTCCAGTGAGACTGTGAGGAACCTTGGTGTTCCAGTGAGACTGTGAGGAACCTTGGTGTTCCAGTGAGACTGTGAGGAACCTTGGTGTTCCAGTGAGACTGTGAGGAACCTTGGTGTTCCAGTGAGACTGTGAGGAACCTTGGTGTTCCAGTGAGACTGTGAGGAACCTTGGTGTTATATTTGATCAGGATTTATCCTTTAACGCCCACATAACTCAATCTAAAGGACCTTACTTCCATCTACGTAACATTGCAAAGATCAGGCACATCTTGCCTCAAAGCGATGCAGAGAAACTAGTCCATGCATTGTTACTTCAAGGCTGGATTATTGTAACTCTTTATTATCAGGGTGTACCAAGAAGTCAGTTAAGTCTCTTCAGCTAATTCAAAATGCTGCAGCTCGTGTACTAACCAGAGTTAGGAAAAGGGACCACATTACTCCTGTTCTGGCTGCCTTACACTGGCTCCCTATAGAACACAGGATAGCATTTAAAGTTCTTCTTCTCGCCTACAAAGCCTTAATGGGCAGGCGCCATCTTACCTTAAAGAACTCATTATACCCTACTGTCCTACTCGGGCATTGCGTTCCTAGAGTGCAGGGTTGTTGGTTGTTCCTAGAGTCTCTAAAAGTACAAAGGGAGCCAGAGCCTTTTCTTATCAAGCTCCACTTTTGTGGAATCAGCTTCCAGTTTGTGTTCGGGCGGCAGACACCCTATCTGTTTTAAGAGTGCGCTTAAGACCTTCCTTTTTGATAAAGCTTATAGTTAGGGCTGATTAGATTCAGCCCCTAGTTTAGCTGCTATAGGCTTAGACTGTCGGGGACACCTCACTTCTTCCTCTCTCTGTCTGTACCTGTGTACTCTCATGTTCCCAATAACACAGCTTCCCCACATCTCTCTTTGGTGTCTATCTACGCCGGGATCCTGAGTCGTGGCTGATTCTGTTGCTGTGGTCCTGAGTCCTGAGTCCTGCATCCTGAGTCCTGAGTCCTGGATGGATATCCTCGTGGATTCATCTTCTTATTATAGACACATGCATTTCCAAACATTCGGTCTACCTATGCTGTAAATGTATTCTCTCTCTGATTTACACACGGCATCTATTGCCCGTCTGTCCGTCCTGGGAGAGGGATCCCTCCTCTGTTGCTCTCCCTGAGGTTTCTCCCATGTTCCTTTAAACTGTGGGGTTTCTCTGGAAGTGTTTCCTTGTACATGTGAGGGTCTAAGGACAGAGGGTCTAAGGACAGAGGGACTAAGGACAGAGGGTCTAAGGACAGAGGGTCTAAGGACAGAGGGTCTAAGGACAGAGGGTCTAAGGACAGAGGGTCTAAGGACAGAGGGTCTAAGGACAGAGGGTCTAAGGACAGAGGGTCTAAGGACAGAGGGTCTAAAGACAGAGGGTCTAAGGACAGAGGGTCTAAGGACAGAGGGTCTAAGGATAGAGGGTCTAAGGATAGAGGGTCTAAGGACAGAGGGTCTAAGGACAGAGGGTCTAAGGACAGAGGGTCTAAGGACAGAGGGTCTAAGGACAGAGGGTCTAAGGATAGAGGGTCTAAGGACAGAGGGTCTAAGGACAGAGGGTCTAAAGACAGAGGGTCTAAGGACAGAGGGTGTCGTATTGTCACTGATATTCTGTACAAACTGTGAAGTCCACTGAGACTAATGTAACATTTGTGATATTGGGCTATATAAAAACATTGATTGATGAACGGAGACCAGGGGACACTAAAGAGTGACGCATACAGCTGGAGACCAGGGGACACTAAAGAGTGACGCACACAGCTGGGAGACCAGGGGACACTAAAGAGTGACGCACACAGCTGGAGACCAGGGGACACTAAAGAGTGACGCACACAGCTGGGAGACCAGGGGACACTAAAGAGTGACGCACACAGCTGGGAGACCAGGGGACACTAAAGAGTGACGCACACAGCTGGGAGACCAGGGGACACTAAAGAGTGACGCACACAGCTGGGAGACCAGGGGACACTAAGAGTGACGCACACAGCTGGAGACCAGGGACACTAAAGAGTGACGCACACAGCTGGAGACCAGGGGACACTAAAGAGTGACGCACACAGCTGGAGACCAGGGGACACTAAAGAGTGACGCACACAGCTGGAGACCAGGGGACACTAAAGAGTGACGCACACAGCTGGGAGACCAGGGGACACTAAAGAGTGACGCACACAGCTGGGAGACCAGGGGACTAAAGAGTGACGCACACAGCTGGAGACCAGGGGACACTAAAGAGTGACGCACACAGCTGGGAGACCAGGGGACACTAAAGAGTGACGCACACAGCTGGAGACCAGGGGATACTAAAGAGTGACGCACACAGCTGGGAGACCAGGGGACACTAAAGAGTGACGCACACAGCTGGGAGCCAGGGGACACTAAAGAGTGACGCACACAGCTGGAGACCAGGGGACACTAAAGAGTGACGCACACAGCTGGGAGACCAGGGGACACTAAAGAGTGACGCACACAGCTGGAGACCAGGGGACACTAAAGAGTGACGCACACAGCTGGGAGACCAGGGGACACTAAAGAGTGACGCACACAGCTGGGAGACCAGGGGACACTAAAGAGTGACGCACACAGCTGGGAGACCAGGGGACACTAAAGAGTGACGCACACAGCTGGAGACCAGGGGACACTAAAGAGTGACGCACACAGCTGGAGACCAGGGGACACTAAAGAGTGACGCACACAGCTGGGAGACCAGGGGACACTAAAGAGTGACGCACACAGCTGGAGACCAGGGGACACTAAAGAGTGACGCACACAGCTGGGAGACCAGGGGACACTAAAGAGTGACGCACACAGCTGGGAGACCAGGGGACACTAAAGAGTGACGCACACAGCTGGAGACCAGGGGACATTAAAGAGTGACGCACACAGCTCTATCTTATTTGAACAACGTGATCACATGACTCCTTCTGATGTCACTGCAGACCTGCTGTAAGCTAGCTAGCTAGCTAACGTAGCTAACCTACAGTTATGAGACGACTGACTCTGAGACAGAGACAGTTGTCCAACATTTATGATCCTGAACTATGCAGAATATTGTCCAGTAAAGCAGAAGAGGAACAACTTCAGCTTCTGTTTGTTCAGTATCTACATCTACTTTCAATGTTTACCTTGCTTTGTATCAGAGACAGATACTTTATACTAACAGTACTGTACTGGTGTGTGCCCAGTGTCTCCCAGTGTCTCCCAGTGTCTCCCAGCGTCTCCCATCGTCTCCCAGCGTCTCCCAGCGTCTCCCAGCATCTCCCAGCGTCTCCCAGCGTCTCCCAGCGTCTCCCAGCCCCAGTGTCTCCCAGTGTCTCCCAGCGTCTCCCAGCGTCTCCCACGTCTCCCAGCGTCTCCACGTCTCCCAGCCCCAGCGTCTCCCAGCCCCAGTGTCTCCCAGTGTCTCCCAGCGTCTCCCAGCGTCTCCCAGCCCCAGTGTCTCCCAGTATCTCCCAGCGTCTCCCAGCGTCTCCCAGCGTCTCCCAGCGTCTCCCAGCCCAGTGTCTCCCAGTATCTCCCAGCGTCTCCAGCGTCTCCCAGCGTCTCCCAGCGTCTCCCAGCGTCTCCCAGCCCCAGTGTCTCCCAGCCCCAGCGTCTCCCAGCCCCTCCAGCGTCTCCCAGCCCCTCCAGCCCCAGCGTCTCCCAGCCCAGCGTCTCCAGCGTCTCCCAGCGTCTCCCAGCCCCAGTATCTCCCAGCGTCTCCCAGCGTCTCCCAGCTTCTCCCAGCGTCTCCCAGCTTCTCCCAGCGTCTCCCAGCTTCTCCCAGCGTCTCCCAGCGTCTCCCAGCGTCTCCCAGCGTCTCCCAGCGTCTCCCAGCTTCTCCCAGCGTCTCCCAGCTTCTCCCAGCGTCTCCCAGTGTCTCCCGCGTCTCCCAGCGTCTCCCAGACACAGCGTCTCCCAGTATCTCCCAGCGTCTCCCAGCCCCAGCGTCTCCCAGTGTCTCCCAGCGTCTCCCAGTGTCTCCCAGCCCCAGCGTCTCCCATGCGGCTTTCACACCAGCGCTTTTCACTTCTAGCTCCGAGCTAGAGCTTTTCTGGTTCAGCTCCGGTTTCCCTTTTCAGCTCCCGCTCTGTTCACACCGCCCAGAGCTGCCGCTGCTGCGTCATGACGTCACAGTTTACATCGCTGACTTTCTCCCCAACAACAACGGGCCGGGGACTGCGTCGGGTCGATGATCGTGTTGCTTTTAATCATACGAAGTCAGATTAAATTAAATAAGGACTTCTCCAACCTTATACTTTTCTCCAGAGTGCCGTGGTTCATTGTTTATTAATGTGTTTCATTTAGCGACCGCTGCAGTGCTGGCTGCTCTTCCACGAGTGTATTCTCCCGTTAGCTCCGGGTTAGCTCACACGGCTCTAAAGTATTCACTGTCTGACTGTCACACAAGCAGCTGATACATATCCCCAGTTCCCCTTAAGTGAATGTGTGTCAGTCTGAATTGACGCTGTTTGGCATCACAACGCTGTTATGAAAGTTTCTCTGGTATAACATGGGTGATGTTAGCATAGCAACCGAAGCTAAACTGACTACTTGCTAAGCCGTTTTCTACAGGCACTTTTTACCGGCGTATTTTTCATTATGATTCTACTTGTGATAGTCGGACATGACAACCTGTGCAGCCATGTATTGATTCCATCCGATAGCTGCTATAATACCAAACGTCTGCCTGCTCTCCACAATGATCAATAACAGCGAACGGATGGTCAAAGTAAGGTTTCCTGCACGCCTCGACGTAAGAGACGCCGCGTCATAGCTCCGAAGCTCTTGCCTCTGGACCGACAATTTTTGGGCTGGAAGTGAACCGCATTCTGGAGCTATGACGCGCCGCCGCTGCGTGTGAACAGGAAAAACCGGCGCTTTTCAGGCTCTAGCTCGGAGCTGGAAAAGCGGTGTGAAAGGGGCACCAGTGTCTCCCAGTGTCTCCCAGTGTCTCCCAGACCCAGCGTCTCCCAGTGTCTCCCAGCCCAGTGTCTCCCAGTGTCTCCCAGACCCAGTGTCTCCCAGTGTCTCCAGACCCAGCGTCTCCCAGTGTCTCCCAGACCCAGCGTCTCCCAGTGTCTCCCAGCGTCTCCCAGACCCAGCGTCTCCCAGTGTCTCCCAGCGTCTCCCAGCGTCTCCCAGTGTCTCCCAGCGTCTCCCAGTGTCTCCCAGTGTCTCTCCCAGCGTCTCCCAGTGTCTCCCAGCGTCTCCAGTGTCTCCCAGCGTCTCCCAGTGTCTCCCAGTGTCTCTCCCAGCGTCTCCCAGCCCCAGCGTCTCCCAGTGTCTCCCAGTGTCTCCCAGCGTCTCCCAGTGTCTCTCCCAGCGTCTCCCAGCCCAGCGTCTCCCAGTGTCTCCCAGCGTCTCCAGCCCCAGCGTCTCCCAGTGTCTCCCAGTGTCTCTCCCAGCGTCTCCCAGTGTCTCCCAGTGTCTCTCCCAGCGTCTCCCAGCGTCTCCCAGCGTCTCCCAGTGTCTCTCCCAGCGTCTCCCAGTGTCTCCCAGCGTCTCCCAGCGTCTCCCGCGTCTCCCAGCGTCTCCCAGCGTCTCCCAGCATCTCCCATACATCATGTTGTGTCAAATGTTCATATAATCATTTAAATCATATATATATATATACAGGGGTGCACATAACTGGTACGCAGGTACGCATGCGCGGCAACAATCTGAAATGCGTACCGTCACTTGTGTCACAAAGCGCATTTGCGTACCGACGTACTTGTGAAGCTTTTCCAGAAGGCGGTTAGATCACCGGACGACAGAGTCGGTCTCCGTGTGCACAGACAGTCTGTACAGCAGCCCTGCGCTAAAACAGCTGATCAAATCAAATCAGGTTTTATTTATAAAGCACATTTAAAAGCGATGTTTGGTCGAGCCAAAGTGCTGTACATGTAATAAAAACACATTACTACATTCACAACAAACGACAATAAATTACAACAGATATAACTTAAAAAACAAAATAAGAATAAAACACAGGGAAAAGTCAGGAGTCGTGCTCCGCTCTAACTAGAAGGCCAGAGAGAAGAAGTGTGTTTTTAGAGTGGATTTAAAACCCCCTAGGGTCTGGGCCGACCTCACATGGAGGGGCAGAGTGTTCCAGAGCCTAGGGCCAGCTGCTGAGAAGGCTCGTGCCCTCTGGTTTTGAGCCTGGTCTTGGGCACTACCAGCAGCAGCTGGTCAGCAGACCTTAAAGCTCTGGCTGGGGTGTAGCGCTGGAGGAGTTCAGCTATATAGGCCGGAGCCAGCCCATTAAGTGCTTTAAAAACAAATAAAAGGAGTTTAAAATCAATTCTGAACCGAACTGGAAGCCAGTGTAGTGAGGCCAGAATAGGGGTGATGTGGTCACGCTTTTTGTGGCCAGTCAGCAAACGTGCAGCTGCGTTCTGGACTAGCTGCAGGCGTCTAATTGAGGCCTGGTCCATACCCACATACAGAGCGTTACAATAGTCCAGTCTCGAGGTTACAAAGGCGTTGATAACCCTTTCTAAGTCTTTAAAAGATAAATACGACTTGGTTTTGGCCAATAGTCGTATTTAAAAAAAAAATATCACAACGTTCACACGCTCCGCGGTGAACGAAACGCTGTACTCCACCCAGGGTTCTAGTCGGTCTAGTCTGAGGTTGAGGTTAGGGTTAGGCTATGCCAGTGTTCTAGTCAGTCTAGTCTGATGTTGAGGTTAGGGTTAGGCTATGCCCAGGGTTCTAGTCGGTCTAGTCTTATGTTGAGGTTAGGGTTAGGCTATGCCCAGGGTTCTAGTCGGTCTAGTCTGATGTTGAGGTTAGGGTTAGGCTATGCCCAGGGTTCTAGTCGGTCTAGTCTTATGTTGAGGTTAGGGTTAGGCTATGCCCAGGGTTCTAGTCGGTCTAGTCTAATGTTGAGGTTAGGGTTAGGCTATGCCCAGGGTTCTAGTCGGTCTAGTCTTATGTTGAGGTTAGGGTTAGGCTATGCCCAGGGTTCTAGTCGGTCTAGTCTGATGTTGAGGTTAGGCTATGCCCAGTGTTCTAGTCGGTCTAGTCTTATGTTGAGGTTAGGGTTAGGCTATGCCCAGGGTTCTAGTCGGTCTAGTCTAATGTTGAGGTTAGGGTTAGGCTATGCCCAGGGTTCTAGTCGGTCTAGTCTTATGTTGAGGTTAGGGTTAAGCTATGCCCAGGGTTCTAGTCGGTCTAGTCTTATGTTGAGGTTAGGGTTAGGCTATGCCAGGGTTCTAGTCGGTCTAGTCTAATGTTGAGGTTAGGGTTAGGCTATGCCCAGGGTTCTAGTCGGTCTAGTCTTATGTTGAGGTTAGGGTTAGGCTATGCCCAGGGTTCTAGTCGGTCTAGTCTAATGTTGAGGTTAGGGTTAGGCTATGCCAGGGTTCTAGTCGGTCTAGTCTGATGTTGAGGTTAGGCTATGCCAGGGTTCTAGTCGGTCTAGTCTGATGTTGAGGTTAGGGTTAGGCTATGCCCAGGGTTCTAGTCGGTCTAGTCTGATGTTGAAGTTAGGGTTAGGCTATGCCCAGGGTTCTAGTCGGTCTAGTCTTATGTTGAGGTTAGGGTTAGGCTATGCCCAGGGTTCTAGTCGGTCTAGTCTGATGTTGAGGTTAGGGTTAGGCTATGCCCAGGGTTCTAGTCGGTCTAGTCTTATGTTGAGGTTAGGGTTAGGCTATGCCCAGGGTTCTAGTCGGTCTAGTCTGATGTTGAGGTTAGGCTATGCCCAGGGTTCTAGTCGTCTAGTCTGATGTTGAGGTTAGGGTTAGGCTATGCCCAGGGTTCTAGTCGGTCTAGTCTGATGTTGAGGTTAGGGTTAGGCTATGCCCAGGGTTCTAGTCGGTCTAGTCTTATGTTGAGGTTAGGGTTAGGCTATGCCCAGGGTTCTAGTCGGTCTAGTCTGATGTTGAGGTTAGGCTATGCCAGGGTTCTAGTCGGTCTAGTCTGATGTTGAGGTTAGGGTTAGGCTATGCCCAGGGTTCTAGTCGGTCTAGTCTTATGTTGAGTTAGGGTTAGGCTATGCCCAGGGTTCTAGTCGGTCTAGTCTTATGTTGAGGTTAGGGTTAGGCTATGCCCAGGGTTTCTAGTCGGTCTAGTCTAATGTTGAGGTTAGGGTTAGGCTATGCCCAGGGTTCTAGTCGGTCTAGTCTTATGTTGAGGTTAGGGTTAAGCTATGCCCAGGGTTCTAGTCGGTCTAGTCTTATGTTGAGGTTAGGGTTAGGCTATGCCCAGGGTTCTAGTCGGTCTAGTCTAATGTTGAGGTTAGGGTTAGGCTATGCCCAGGGTTCTAGTCGGTCTAGTCTTATGTTGAGGTTAGGGTTAGGCTATGCCCAGGGTTCTAGTCGGTCTAGTCTAATGTTGAGGTTAGGGTTAGGCTATGCCCAGGGTTCTAGTCGGTCTAGTCTGATGTTGAGGTTAGGCTATGCCCAGGGTTCTAGTCGGTCTAGTCTGATGTTGAGGTTAGGGTTAGGCTATGCCCAGGGTTCTAGTCGGTCTAGTCTGATGTTGAGGTTAGGGTTAGGCTATGCCCAGGGTTCTAGTCGGTCTAGTCTTATGTTGAGGTTAGGGTTAGGCTATGCCCAGGGTTCTAGTCGGTCTAGTCTGATGTTGAGGTTAGGGTTAGGCTATGCCCAGGGTTCTAGTCGGTCTAGTCTTATGTTGAGGTTAGGGTTAGGCTATGCCAGGGTTCTAGTCGGTCTAGTCTGATGTTGAGGTTAGGCTATGCCCAGGGTTCTAGTCGGTCTAGTCTGATGTTGAGGTTAGGGTTAGGCTATGCCCAGGGTTCTAGTCGGTCTAGTCTTAGTTGAGGTTAGGGTTAGCTATGCCCAGGGTTCTAGTCGGTCTAGTCTGATGTTGAGGTTAGGCTATGCCCAGGGTTCTAGTCGGTCTAGTCTGATGTTGAGGTTAGGGTTAGGCTATGCCCAGGGTTTCTAGTCGGTCTAGTCTTATGTTGAGGTTAGGGTTAGGCTATGCCCAGGGTTCTAGTCGGTCTAGTCTGATGTTGAGCACAACACTAGACCGACTAGAACACTGGGCTGGACTTACGGAAACAGTTCTAAACTGGTTGGAAGCCTACTTAAAGGACAGGTGTTTCTATAGGTAAATATACATCTGAGTGACATGTGGGGTTCCTCAAGGCTCCATCTTGTGACTGTGTAACTCCCTCTCTTGGATATCAGCATGTGAAGGACACTGTTCAGGAACTAGTTGATGCTCTGTATGTGAGGACTACTTCCATTCTGGAGAGGATCACAGATACATGGATCCTGAGGTTGAAGATCAAGCCGGGGGCCAGGGAGAGTTTTCTAACAATAATAATAGATAATAAAATACTGTTTCTTACCTGCAGCGTCCTGCGTGTCTCTGAGGGGGGGGTGGAGCCCAGACGCCCCCCTCCCATCTCAGGTGTGGCGGGGGGGCCTCGGGGCGTAGGCCTCCTGCTGAGCAGCTTCGTGCAGCTGTTCAGAGACCTGCGGGCCCTCAGCAGCGCACTGAGTGACCTCACACTGCTGACAGAGGGCGGTAGGTAAGGGAGGCCCCGCCCCCCAGGAGCTGCCACGCCCCCTCGCCCACTCAGCCAATCATGCACCTCCTCCTGCGACTCCAGGAACATGAGGGAGGAGTCAAACTGCAGCACCGCCGCGCCCTTATATGGCAGAAAGTGGTTGGGGAGGGGCTTAATGATGGGGGACGAGGCCTGTGTTAACTGGTGGAAGGGGGGCGGGGCCTGTGTTCGCTGCAGTCTAGGAGGCGGGGCCTGTGTTAGCTGTAGGCCGGGGGGCGGGGACTGTGTTAGCTGGAAGAAGGGGGGCGGGGCCTGTGTTAGGGGCAGGGCCTGTGTTAGCTGTAGGAAGGGGCAGGGCCTGTGTTAGCTGCAGGCTAGGAGGCGGGCCTGTGTTAGCTGTAGGAAGGGGGGCGGAGCCTGTGTTAGCTGTAGGAAGGGGGTGGGCCTGTGTTAGCTGCAGGCTAGGAGGCGGGGCCTGTGTTAGCTGTAGGAAGGGGGGCGAGGCCTGTGTTAGCTGTAGGAAGGGGGCGGGGCCTGTGTTAGCTGTGGGCCAGGGGGCGGGGCCTGTGTTAGCTGTAGGCCAGGGGCGGGGCCTGTGTTAGCTGGAGGAAGGGGGCGGGCCTTTGTTAGGGGCAGGGCCTGTGTTAGCTGTGGGCCAGGGGGCGGGGCCTGTGCCATTTGGATCAGCCCACCGGGGGTCAACACCAACATGGGCTGCAGATAGAAGGGGAGGGGGGGTACTGGGACCACTTCCTGTTTAGAGGAATGGGAACGCTTCTTACGAGGAGAAGAAGCTCTCCTCTTTCTCCTGGCTTCATCCTGAAACAGAGAGGAGGCGGAGTCAGATAGGGGGAGGAGTCAGAGAGGAGGAGGGGTCAGAGAGGAGGAGGAGTCAGAGAGGGGGAGGAGGGGAGGAGTCAGAGAGGGGGAGGAGTCAGAGAGCAGTAAAATGTATTATTATAATAATTAGAGTAGGGGTCACCTTGGCCCTGGTTTCCTCCTGCAGAGCCATGGCCCTCGGCGTCAGGTTCCTCACCCTCTTCCCTCTGGGGGGGGTCACACCTGTCCCATCCTGATGGCTCATCACACCTGTCCCATCCTGATGACTCATCACACCTGTCCCATCCTGATGACTCATCACACCTGTCCCATCCTGATGACTCATCACACCTGTCCCATCCTGATGACTCATCACACCTGTCCCATCCTGATGACTCATCACACCTGTCCCATCCTGATGACTCATCACACCTGTCCCATCCTGATGACTCATCACACCTGTCCCATCCTGATGACTCATCACACCTGTCCCATCCTGATGACTCATCACACCTGTCCCACTGCTCATCTCCCCTCTATCTCCTGCTTCCTAGGGGAGGCAGTGGTGGAGGAGTCAGGTTTCAGTGAGCAGGGGGGGAGGACAGAGGAGGCGTACTCATGATCGACGGGGAAGGGAGGTAGAGGACAGGGAGCAGAGCGCTGATTGGTCGGTACGGGGGGGCGGGGTCGCTTCCTGTCCGTCTTCAGCCTGAAAGAAAGAAAGACAGACTGATGACACCTAATGTAGCCCCGCCCCCTTTCCCACTTCAAAAAAGTCTGAATTTTGAGAATCATAAAGAAAAAAACAAATTTTCAGAAATTTAAAAATGTTTCCACATTCTTTAGAATTCTGTGATTTTCAGCATCAAGTCATAATTTGGGAACATTTGAAAATTAGGCAATTTTTGAGATTTTTTGAAAAAAGTCAGAATTTAGAAAAAATAATTAAAGGTGGGGTAGGTAAGTTGAGAAACCGGCTGGAGATACACTTTTTGTTATATTCCATGGAATGCTCTTAACATCCTGATAGCAATGAATATCTGAAGTGCTTTGACAATAAATCCATAATAAATATCATCTGTGGAAGCTGTAGTACTGTAAAAAGCACGACCAATCATCTGAGCCGGCCCGGCTGAAATAACTGGATGGCCTACCTGCCTGTCAGCCTTCCATCTGGGCACAAACTTATCTGGTGCCCTCATTGGTCATGTGAGCGTTCGTGTGTGTTGGAGGAGGGGCTCTGTAAGGAAGTGGCAGATTTTCTCCGGTTGTGTATTTTCAAATTCTAGCGATCTCGAGCCGGTTTCTCAAACTTACCTACCCCACCTTTAAGGACATTTAGATTTTAAGAAAAATGCAATATTTGAAACATTGGCTTTGTCAGAGATCATCATCAGCTCAGATTTGTGAGATTTCAGAAAAGTCTGAATGTGATCTTGAATGTGAGACTGCATGAGGGTAATGGGGGGGGGGTCTATACTAAAGACCTCTAGGTTACCTGGGTCTCTTGCAGAGCTCCAGTCTTCTGACTCCCTCCGGCCGCCATCACACCCTCACTGCGGCCCACAGGGGGGGCAGGGAGCTGGGCTGGGGGGTAAGAGTGTGGCGTTCAGGGGCAGCGGTAGCACAGAGAACAGAGGTAAGGGGGGGTTCAGAGGGGAGGGGGGCAGGATGGCCTGAGGAGGCCTCTGAAGGAGACCCCTGGGGCGAGTCTGTGTGTGGATCAGTTTCTCCTGCTGCTCCTCCTTGATGCTCCTCAGCTGCAGAATCCCAGACACAAAGTTGGCGCGGGGGGAGGGGCGGGGCTAGGGGGGGGCGGGGCCAGCTGCACCCCCCCACTGCTCCTCTGCCGGATCACCTCCCTGCAGCCGGTGGCGTCCACCCTCATGGCCTGCAGGAGGAGCAGGAAGAGGGGGGAGGAGGGGGCGGCTGCTCCTCAGGCTGTGGGCCACGCTGCACCTCCTCCTCAGCAGGAGGTTCCCGAGACCACGGAGCCACCGCCTCCTGCAGCTCAAAGCTCAGCCTCATGGAGGGGGGGCCGACATGCTGGAGGAGCGGGCTCTCAGCTGCTGCTCCGACACCATCAAGAGGGAGGAGCCTCTGCGCTCTGTGGGGGGGGGCCCAACAAGGAGGAGGCGCTGGGGCCCTCCAGCAGAGTGGAGCGGACCATCGGGGCGGGGGGGGCTCCGGGGGGGGGAGGGTCCACCGGGGAGAACCTGAGGCAGGAGCGCATGCTTTATCTACTGGGATCCACTCCTGCATGGGCGGGGGGTGAACTCCTGCTCCTCCTCCAACTGCACCACCTCCTGCTTCTTCTTCTTCTTCACCTGCTTCTTCTTCTTCTTCTTCACCAGCTTCTCTTCATCACTGTCCATGTACGGCACCACCAGCACCTCCTCCTCATCCTCCTCCTCCTCCTCATCATCTTCCTCCTCTTTCTCCTTCTGCACCGGCGGCCTCCTCCTGACTCTCTTCCTGGTTGGCGCCACCTTCTGCGCGGGCGCCCTCCTGCCTGTGACCTGTGGACAAGGTGTGTTTCAAACAGACTGCCGTGGACCAGCTGCTGCTCCCGACACGTGGACCAGCTGCTGCTCCGACCGTGGACCAGCTGCTGCTCCCGACACGTGGACCAGCTGCTGCTCCCGACACGTGGACCAGCTGCTGCTCCCGACACATGGACTCCAACAAGTTACATTTTATTTTAATAATTTCCACTTACATTTTTTGTTGTTGAGTTTTCTGAAAAAGTCAAAAAATACTGTCAGAATTCATTCTCAGTCCACATTTTGAGAAAAGTCAGAATTCAGTGATTCTCAGAAAAAATAACAACAATTTAAGAACATTATTTTTCCAAACATTTTATTTTAATAATTTCCACTTACATTTTTTGTTGTTGAGTTTTTCTGAAAAAGTCAAAAAATATTGGTCAGAATTTTGAGAGAAAAAAAATATATATTTTCAGAACTAAGTCCACATTTTGAGAAAAGTCAGAATTCAACAATTTAAGAACATTCTGTTTCCAGAGTGTCGGCCATGTTGTGAAGGAGTACCTTCAGAGGACGCGCAGGCATCGTTCCGCTCATCTTCCTCCACGTCCTCATGCACTGAGCGTCGTTACGCTGAGGGATCTCTGCTGCTATCCTGGCCCAGCGCCCTGACACACACACACACACACACACACACACACACACACACACACACACACACACACACACACACACCACACACACACAACCACACACACACACACACACAACACACACACACACACACACACACACACACACACACACACACACCACACACACACACACACACACACACACACACACACACACACACACACCACACACCACACACACACACACCACACACACACACACACACACACACACACACACACACACACACACACACACACACAGGGTATTTGAAGTGTATGCTGTCATCAGAAGCATCAGTGATGTCATTAAACCCCGGAACATAGTGACATCACTATGGAACACTCACGCTCCTATTGGCTAGCGCTCCAACACATTGTACGTGATAGGCTAAGGGGCAGAACATCTTTAAGCTGTTGACCAATCAGAAAACAGAAACAAACACCATCCTAAGCTTTTAATCAATCAACTTACAATAATCAAGTTAAAAGCCTTTCAAGAATGTAAAGGTTTGAGGTGCTGAGGGGAGCAGGGAGAGCATATCTACGCCCTGATGGCAACAGACGAGATACATCTGAAGAACACGACCTGGAGAGTTCAGTGTGTGTGTGTGTGTGTGTGGTGTGTGTGTGTGTGTGTGTGTGTCTCACCGACTCCGTGTTTGTGCACCAGCATCACAGCAGACCTGTCTCCTGTTGGTCAAACACTCCTTTCTTCACCTCCGGCTTCAGACAGTCATAGTACCTGTGCACAACACACAGACACACACAGACACACACACACACACACAGACACACACAGACACACACACAGACACACACACACACACACACACACAGACACAGACACACCACAGACACAGTTCACTTCCTGTCTGAGTACTACATTGCTGTGTCTCAGTTAGCGTACTTCTGTTCGTATATCTGCTGTTTTTAGTTAGTGTGTAAGTTCATTGTGGTTGCTCCGCAGTGTGTTTGAGACAACACTACACACACACTACACACACTGCACACACTACACACACTACACACTACACACACTGCCTCCCATGGTCCAATCAGCACGCACCTGTCTCTGCAGCCGGAGTCTGTGCGCCCGGGAACCTCCAGCCTGATCTTCCACCAGTCCTTCTCCCCGTGCCGGGACACGGCGTACGCAGCAGCTGAGGGGGAGATCATTATTAAAGTTATTATTATGATGTGATAAGAGAGCAGAGAAGAGGGGCTCCATGTTACATACACTGATTGGGGCACAATTACAAAACTGATTTTTGAGTCACTGTTTACTGTTAATAAACATACTAACATTCATCACGTCTCATAACTCCTTCCGCCTGTTGGGCAGATTAATGAGTCCCCTTTCATCTGGGGGGTCTGCGGGACATTACCTTACAGCCATGCTCACAGTATAGCACAGGTGTGTTTGGTCCCTGATGTTCAGGTAACCTTACCAGCCATCGTAGAAAGAGCAAGAAGAGATGCGGGTGCAAATAGCATTGTTAGCTACGGACACCCGGGTGCAAATAGCATTGTTAGCTACGGACACCCGGGTGCAAATAGCATTGTTAGCTACGGACACCCGGGTGCAAATAGCATTGTTAGCTACGGACACCCGGGTGCAAATAGCATTGTTAGCTACGGACACCCGGGTGCAAATAGCATTATTAGCTACGGACACCCGGGTGCAATAGCATTGTTAGCTACGGACACCCGGGTGCAAATAGCATTGTTAGCTACGGACACCCGGTGCAAATAGCATTGTTAGCTACGGACACCCGGGTGCAAATAGCATTATTAGCTACGGACACCCGGGTGCAAATAGCATTGTTAGCTACGGACACCGGGTGCAAATAGCATTGTTAGCTACGGACACCCGGGTGCAAATAGCAGTGTTAGCTACGGATACCCGGTGCAAATAGCAGTGTTAGCTACGGACACCCGGGTGCAAATAGCAGTGTTAGCTACGGACACCCGGGTGCAAATAGCAGTGTTAGCTACGGATACCCGGGTGCAAATAGCATTGTTAGCTACGGACACCCGGGTGCAATAGCAGTGTTAGCTACGGACACCCGGGTGCAAATAGCAGTGTTAGCTACGGACACAGCTAGCTTCTTAGTTAACATTAAGAATGAAGGTATTCTGACCTCGTCTCCTCTTTGCTCCAGAAGCCTTTCTTCAGGCTCGGGTCCAACACCTGGTTCCACCTGTAGATCAGCTGAGCCGGGTCACGGCCCTCCATGAAGTAACTCACTGAGAGACAGACAGGTGGAGGACAGACAGGTGGAGGGAGACAGGTAAGAGACAGACAGGTGGAGGGACAGACAGGTGGAGGGACATACAGGTAAGAGACAGACAGGTGGAGGACAGACAGGTGGAGGGAGAGACAGGTAAGAGACAGACAGGTGGAGGGACAGACAGGTGGAGGGACAGACAGGTGGAGGGACAGACAGGTGGGAGGAGAGACAGGTGGAGGGAGAGACAGGTAAGAGACAGACAGGTGGAGGGACAGACAGGTGGAGGGACAGACAGGGGAGGGAGAGACAGGTAAGAGACAGACAGGTGGAGGGACAGACAGGTGGAGGGACAGACAGGTGGAGGGACAGACAGGTGGAGGGACAGACAGGTGGAGGGAGAGACAGGTAGAGACAGACAGGTGGAGGGACAGACAGTGGAGGGAGAGACAGGTGGAGGTAGAGACAGTAAGAGACAGACAGGTGGAGGGACAGACAGGTGGAGGGACAGACAGGTGGAGGGACAGACAGGTGGAGGGAGAGACAGGTGGAGGGAGAGACAGGTAAGAGACAGACAGGTGGAGGGACAGACAGGTGGAGGGACAGACAGGTGGAGGGAGAGACAGGTAAGAGACAGACAGGTGGAGGGACAGACAGGTGGAGGGACAGACAGGTAAGAGACAGACAGGTGGAGGGACAGACAGGTAAGAGACAGACAGGTGGAGGGACAGACAGGTGGAGGGACAGACAGGTAAGAGACAGACGGTGGAGGGACAGACAGGTGGAGGGAGAGACAGGGGAGGGAGAGACAGGTAAGAACAGAAAGGTGGAGGGACAGACAGGGGAGTGACAGACAGGTAAGAGACAGACAGGTGGAGGGACAGACAGGTGTTGTTACCAGTCATGTAATAGTGTTAAAGAGTGATGTCACAGTGTGATGTCACAGTGTGATGTCACAGTGTGATGTCACAGTGTGATGTCACAGTGTTGTGTTACAGTGTGTGTCACAGTGTGATGTCACAGTGTGATGTCACAGTGTTGTGTCACAGTGTGATGTTACAGTGTTGTGTTACAGTGTGATGTCACAGTGTGATGTCACAGTGTTGTGTCACAGTGTGATGTTACAGTGTTGTGTTACAGTGTGATGTCACAGTGTGATGTCACAGTGTGATGTCACAGTGTTGTGTTACAGTGTTGTGTTACAGTGTGATGTCACAGTGTGATGTCACAGTGTGATGTTACAGTGTTGTGTTACAGTGTGATGTCACAGTGATGTCACAGTGTGATGTCACAGTGTGATGTTACAGTGTGTGTTACAGTGTGATGTCACATGTGTAGTGTTACAGTGTGATGTCACAGTGTAGTGTTACAGTGTGATGTCACGGTAGTGTTACAGTGTGATGTTCACGGTGTAGTGTTACAGTGTGATGTCACAGAGTGACG
>JAAOOA010002643.1:0-35547 GCA_012861695.1 Trematomus loennbergii
CGTTTTGAACTAAAGGAATATTAATTTGACATAATGAATTTAAACATTTGGCTGAATTGATAAGAACGTGTAATTTGAGAGGAAGGGTCTGATATATATGAAGAGGTCAATCAGGTTAGATATAATGAGGAACATGGAGAAAGACGTATAATGATGAGAACATGTGAATAAATGAAGCCCTGCACACAGACCTGAGATCAGATATCAGAGATCACAGAGATTATTTTCTATGTTCAATCAAATAAACGGTGAAACTCTGCATGCTTCAGTTTCTTCTGCTCAGCGCTTTCCTTCAGAGGACATCAGCTCTTCAGAACAGATCTGAGAACAGGAAGTCTTTCCCTCAACCTGGTTTTACTGGGAGATATTACTGTGCGAGTCATGAGGAGGGTGCTATTATTAATCAGACTTTTTAAAACTTAAAAAAATCAGACCTTTTCTGAAAACTTAACAAATTCAGGCTTTTTTCTGAAAACGTAAAGAATTCAGACTTTTTCTTAAAACGCAAAAAAATCTGACTTTTCTCTGAAAACTTAAAAAAATCAGACTTTTTTCTGGATATCTTAGAATTTGACTTTTTTTTTCCAAATGTGGACTTTTTTCAGAAAATCTCACCCTTTTCAGTTTTTTCAGAAAATCTCATAATGAATTTCTTTTGAAAATTCGAAAATTTTTATACGGAGCCCCGAAAGGGACATGGAAAAAAAATGTAAAAAGAGAGAGAGGAAAAAAAAAAGTCGGGATAACGGGTTAGTTTCTCGTGCGCACGAGAAAGTATCTCGTGAAAAAAAAAAGGTTAAAAAAAAAGAAGTCGGGATAACGGGTGAAATGACAAAAAAATAAATATTTAAAAAAAACTTGTGCGCACGAGAAACTAACATTGCACAAAGGAGGAGGCAGCGCGCCTATGAGACCACCTGTTCACGGAAGACGGTTATGTTAATGAGTTGAAATGACAGTGCAGGGATTAACTCGGGTCAAAACGACTCGGGTATATTAGCAATTATAGACTTTATAATAAGGACATTCACTCCGAACGGCATATCCCGTTCGTATTTTCAGGTAGCATTTTTGTAGCTCATCCAACCCATAAACAATGGCAGGGAGGTGGACATATTCACGTTCCTGAAAACGCGAAATATACCCGATAATATCGTCAATCAACTGAAAGATGACAAGGTAAGTTATTCTGCTGTTTCCCGTTGCATGCACTTACAGCTAAATGTAGCATTACACTGTTTTTTTAGCCTATAGGCCAATTCGTTAGCCTAATTTGCTAAACTAGAGAGAGCATCGCTGGCAAGGGGCTACAACTACAACAAGATGAACATATTTGACCGTGATTTAATTGTAATACACGTTTCAAAATGATGCCGAAGTAACAACATACTGATACCGGTTAGTAAAAACCATGAATTAATGCTTTGACAAGTCTGCAGACAGACGGCAGGAGAAAAACCTTTTAAAATGCGTGTTTTCTAAATGGAGATTGGCTAAGCTAACGCAGTATATGCTCCGACCGTCCACACTCACAACAACGGCCTATACAGACATAAATAAAGCAGCGACTGTACTCGCCATGACACAGGCAGTCTGTGGTTTGTACTTGTTTAACTTTGGTCTAGTTTCTGAACATATATGAGGAGCTGTGAGCTCTGAGTGCTAACAGCTAACGGCTGTGTTGTTTTTCTGGGGTTCTCATTGAAGATGACGTCACGGCTCCGCCTACACTGCGTTACTATAGATACTACCCCAGTTCCTAAACTGTAATGGAAATGCGCCATAAAGTGAGCCAGTCCTAACGAGGCCTAGCCATACCGAGCGGGGCCGAGCCAGGCCGTGTAGTGGAAACGCGCCATTAGTCACTGCCCCTTGAAAGCACAGTGCAACAGCTTTACGATCAAACCAAACTACGAATGCTGCGCATCTACACCTGCTCCAAGGAAAAGGATGAAGAAGTTTCTCCTAAGGATGCCACAATAATGCTCTCTGACTCGGACACATCTTCGGACTTCGAGCCCACAGACCATAGGCAAATCAAGGTGTGCTATTTTTGTCTTTTTCCACTTTTGTATTCAGTCAAAAACGTATTGTTGTGGAAGTCTTTAGACAGAATTGAAACAGGTGAAAACGTTTGTTTGGAATGTGAAACTTCAATTAAGTACATACAAGTAATATATAGCATATGTGTAGGTGCACTATTTAACTCTAAACAAATATGAAGGTGGCCCATTTCAAAATGTAAGGTTTTTAAATGTGAACATATTTAGTGTAAGCCGATTAACTGCACATTCACCTCTTACCCCCTTTTCCCCCAGATATATCTATTTACTAAATGTAATATGCAATCCATTTGTATCATTAAAACATTCTAAAAAGAGAAATATATCTATTGATTTTCTCAGTCGGAGTAATAGTTGAGTTAGAAGAGCTGCTCTCGGATGTATAAAACATTATAAATATTGGCTCTTACATTTCTATTCACTTCTTTGCAAATCCAAAACCATAAAAAAAAGAAAATGTATTTAATTGAACAGCTCTCCAGTCTATACAAGTCCATCATCTGCTAATCTGCTCATTTCATTTTTAGACCAGGAGAAAGCAACCTAGGAGATATCATCCCTCGAGGATCGGAACAGATCATCCAGTGCATCACATTGAGAGATGCTCAGATTCAGATCCAGCACCCAACGACTCAGTGCAGGAACAGAATGAAGAAGTAAGCCTCTGTAGACATTGGGTCATTTTTACAATTGGTTGATGCAGGAATTTCAAAAGAGCAGTATTGCTTTGAAAATCTCCAACATGTTCAAACATTCAATTTGGTGCTTTTGCATGAAAAATAAATAGCTGAATTGATTCAGCTGAATTGATGCATTGCTTGTCAGGTTGATGATTAATTGTCTGTCAACTAATTTATTCACTTATCAATTTGTAATCACACCTAATTAAAACATGTTTTTATCTTTCAGCATTCAACACTGAATGACGATGCAGCATCACCAAGGGGATCTGAAAAAGAAGTCCACTATGTGAAATTCAGACGGTAGTTCAGGGTGTTCTAAATGTCTTCATGGATCCGAAAGCAATGGAAGTGCAACTGATAATGGAGTTAATAAATGAGAAAGCTTTGGACGGTGAGGGGGTCTCAAGAGAAGTGTACTCCGCCTTCTGGGAGCTTTTTTTGCAACAGTGCGAGGGGGAAGATGAGCGAGGGGGAAGATGAGCGAGGGGGAAGATGAGCGAGTGTCCAGACTGCGGCCTGAAGGAATGGCAAGCTGTTGGTAGAGGATGGATAAAAGGATATATGGAACACAATATCATACCAATCAGACTGTCAGTCATTTTTTCATGTTGTCAAGGAGTCAGTTCTGTGGATGAAGAACTGTTGATGATGTCCTTTCTGAGATATCTTTCAGTGACCGAACGAGAATCAGTTGAGAAAGTGCTGGAGGGAAACCTGGAAGAAATAGATCAGGACTTACTGGACCTCTTTCCCCGAATGGGCTCACACTGTCTGACCTCTGAAGACAAAAGACGGGCTGCAATTGTAGTCATGGCGCACAAAGCTCTTATCAAACCTGCCATTTCTAGGTAAAATCATTGAAAAAGTTGTATTTCAACAGTTGAGTAACTTCTTGCATTTAAATAACTGTTTGGATGTGTTCCAGTCAGGATTTCGTCCAAACCACAGCACTGAGACTGCTCTTGTAAAGGTCTTCAATGACATCCACTTAAACACAGACAGTGGCAGAACTTCAGTGTTAGTATTATTAGATCTCAGTGCTGCGTTTGACACTGTTGACCACAACATATTACTAGACCGACTGGAACACTGGGTGGGACTTTCAACAGTTCTAAATTGGCTCAGCAAAGGTAATTGGAGACGGCTCTGCATCCATTGACATATGTGGTTTTACTCTGTAGTCTTTTACATAGTCATTCATGCCGTCTTGTGTTGGATTTTGTGAACCAGTCTCAAAATGCTCCAGAACTTTCATTTTTGCATCAGATTCAGCTAGGCTGACTTCCATTTCCATCCGTTCGAATCTAGCTTGCAGTTGAGCCTTTTCCATTTCAAGTGCATGCTTTTCCTTTAATCCTGCTGCCCGGGCAAGGAGGGCAGCTCTTTCTGTGGCTATTTTGAGGTGGGTTGAGGAAGCAGAAGAAGTTGTTGATCCTGCTTTTGAGCTCCTCCTGTGTGATGCATTGGAAACACTGTCATGGGGTTCAATCAGTATCTGAGGATCCATTTGAGAGCTTTCCACATTTCCACATCCTTAAGGAAATTCGTGAATGCAGACATTTTTGGTTCATACCAATCCATTCTCTCAGTTTCCCTTATTTCCTCAGATAAAAGCATTTGAACATGTCCATGACACTCAATAAATTCATTGAGTAACATCTTGAACGTTGCAACAGCTTCATCCACCTTTTCCATATTTCCACCTCGCACCAGTAATGCTTTAATTTCATTCATTCTGCGGGTGCATGCTCCCAGTTTTCCTCTTCGCGATTGGCTGAGAGTTTTAAATCTCTCCTCTGCCGCTGCAACATCAGCTGGAGGAATATCAGGATCCATTGTTTATTTTGTTTGTTTTTTCTTCAATTAATCCACATGAAATAAAGTCATTAATATCTCCAAGAACAGTTATTCGTGAATCCTGTTTTTGTGCCAAACATTCCTTTAACGTCCGCTTCCTTAACTGCGTGATACTTCATTCATGCATTTCATTGATGAAGCGATCCCATTGTAAACAGCGTTTCATTCATAGATTCCGGGCCGGCATGGTTTACTCACGGCCTCCTCCTCACGGCATTTTAGAACGTCCGATCGCTGTTTCCAATGGCTGAAATCCACACGAATCCTGTGCTTGTCCTTCAAAGTTTTAATCCACAGTTTACGGAGTCTTTTGACTAATGTGGTGGCGTTTTTAATCATTCTCTACAATTTAATAGCCACCTCTATCGGGTTGTGGGTTTTGACGCGCCTCTCTTTGTTTCCAAACAAATGAGCTGAGAACATTGGTTGAGTCAGATGAGCTTTATTCGTTAGTCCACACATTTCTTCGCTTCATCTTAAATCAAAGTTCATAGTCTCCAAAAGAACAAAAAGAACACGGTCAAAAGACTTTTCCGTTTCCCCGTCTCATCACCATCAGCTGTGTCCTATCAACCTACCATATATAGGCATATAGCCATGCACGTGATACTGACGCACATATCAAATAATAAGTGAGCCTTAAATTAATATATTTTAAACCATAGTATGACTCACAAAAATACCTTTAGATGGTGAGTTTAATCGAATTGATATTATTATCAAGCCTAACTATCAGACAATAATAACTCAAGGAAAATGGCTCTAACATTAACATTAGAACTAAAGTCAGTCAAAATTGGACTTGCACGGATCAGAATCTAATCAATACACCATTTTCCCAGCTCTGTAATGAAAAGATATCAAGATTAGGTACATTACAGGAGTGTTAAAACATCCAAACATGCACACTTATCTTATTCTAGTAGAGATTAGAGGACAGGTCTAATGTTGTGAACAAAATGATCAAGTCAAGTTATTTTATTTATTTTATCTTATGTACCACATTTAATTTAATAATTAATCTTAAATTACTAATAACTTTAAAGAAGGCAACAATTTACAATGTGGATAAGGTGACTACTTATCCAAAGTGTGTGGGTGTGTGTGGGTGTGTGTGGGTGTGTGAACAGCTTGTCTGCCCAAGGTTAAAACATTTGGGACAGCAGTGAGAATGTTATGAGAAACAATTTGTTGCTTAGACTGAACTCGAAAGAAGCTGAGATTAGAACATTTGAAATAAATCAAAACACTTGTACATTAATTAAATACATTTGACATTTAGCTTGAGCTGGGTTCAATACTTTCTTTATGGTATTTAAATTGGGCTCAAGTAGAACCTTTACATGGATTTGGCTTGCAACACAAAGTGATACCGATCTCTGTCTGTTATGATTTGAAAGTCTCATGATTTAAAGTGTAGGGCTGTGAAGGAGAGGCCCTTGGAAAACAACCTACTTTTTAACTGTAATTACTTATTGTAAAGAGATTGCAACATTATACTTTTTAAAGAATTGCTCAATTCATTTAACACATTTATTATGCACACTGTAATGAAAACGTCAACAAATATATTGATCCTGGCTTAACCAGCGACCTTTACTCTTTTGTTCATAAGCTCGGTTTCAGAAAACTTGTCAGTAGTTTAACAACTATTAGAATTGTAGTAATGTCTATGGAGACCAATTGGTTGATACGAGAAATCATTTGAAGCAGTTTAATAAAGAATGTTAAACTATATTTAAAACTGTAATTAAACTTCAACTTATATTAATTATCTGAATCCAGTGGCCAGTTGGAACAGATAATCAACAAAGTTTCCATTTTGCAGCAACAGCGCAAAAGGTTTCAACAATAATTTGTATTATGTCTGAGTCAAGTTCTGTCTTATCAGCTTTGTTTCGGAATGTGTTCAATACATTACGTTTTTTTTCATTATTACCATACAATACATAGATTTAAGAATAAATGAAACAAATAATACAACATTGACCTAAAACAGCAGACAGATTTTGCCACCCTGACCTCCTCAGGCAGGTTTTTACGACCAGCAGTGATGCCTCTTAGGGTCTCAGGGTGCAGGACGGGGCATAGGGTTTATAAAAGGTCACAAACATATCTTAACATACCAGCAATACAATTTAAGAATGTATTCTTAAAGTAATATAATCTTCTCTTCTTCTTACACCTACAGCGCACACCCTGAACAGTGTGCTCCTTGTTTACATTTCCTCTGCACACTCAGATGCAGGACATAAAACACTCTTTTGCTATTTATTTTCATTTTGCAGCACATCTATACTACCAGAATTTTGCAAAACACTATATATTATTTATTTTCTCAAGTCATTTACTTTTGGTGAGTTAACTAAAGCTTAGTTTATTTTACCCTGGCTATGGACTGATTCATTATTAGTTGTTACAAAACATGCACAAGACGGCGGTTAGACAAACCAATATAGACCCCTGCAAAGACAGAAACAAACATGATGAACTCGTAATAAACACCAGCGTGCAGCAAAGTTCATCCAGCTCAATTTAGTCCGGATTAAAGAGGTTTCAGAGGGGGTAGGGACTATTATCTCTCCCAGTGGGGCCCTTGACTCGCCCCACCCTTGTATACAAGTCCTTAGATCGGTGCCTGAAGACCGTCCAAGAGCAATAACTAGCTTATCCTCTTGCGACCCCACTATCCCTGTCTAGTGGTGCTATGCCCCCCCGATCAGGAGCACATAGACTTTTCCTCTACCCTTTCTATCCGAAACCACACAGTTAACTGTAGTCCTACTCGACCAGCCTATACACACCCCATCATGTCATCCAACGATGAAACACAGTTTTGCTCTACACTTGCATACCACTGCCCACCCATGATCAATTAGCCTATAATTTTATGTATGCACCCCGGACCGACACCAGCTCCTCAGCAATGTAGGGAGCCTGTCGCATCAGGTAATGCACGCACCTCGCACCTGCCAGCACGTCGTAAACGGCCACAAGCCACGAGAGTGCTTTTAAACAGTCTCGTTTTTAATAGAGACGGCGGTGGTGTGAGTTAAAGTTATAGACAAAAGCTGTGATTTTCTCCCTCTGAGTTCACTTCACCAGCTCATGCAGATACGGGGAGGTATTTGACACACATTCCCCGGAGCCGCAGCTGGAGCCGTGTTTTTTTTAGAGGCGCTGGGGGTAATATCTCTGGCTGCTTTTTGCTAGTAAACCCCCGGAATCTCGGCGATTTGTTCATTACAAATCTCTATTTTGATTTCACACAGAAGTTCCACTTTACTGCTGCCCTCATTAAGGTCTTTTTAAACATCTCCGTGTATGCCTGCACGGCACATACGTCCCGAGCAGCACACACAGAGGGAACCAGCCAAGACAGAGTCCCTGGATGATCCCCTGGGGTTACTAGCCCCAAATGTTCATTAACCAAAACGAAACGCAGCCGCTTAGCTTCACAGATAATTTTAGGATACCGTCAATCACAGATTCTGGTAAGGCAATGTCCAAATGTAGATTTGAAATCACACTTACCAGTCTCTGAAGATCTTTGGTATCCTGCCGACAACGCCAATTTGTGGAGGAAACTTCTGTGTAGTAATGCATGGAGTCACCGACTCAGGAAGGAGACACGGTGAGAGTTGGAGCTTTGATGTCAAACACTGATGGGTTTATTCAGAGTATTCGGCCGGAGGATTCACATCACAAATCAAAGAGTCAGAGGTTCTGACTACACGGTAGAGTTGCCACGTCAATTCTGAAGAGCCTCTCTCTATGCTAGACCTTTTAAGGTTCACAGAGAGAAATCAACATCTCTGAAGGAGTAGACTAAGCTGGGAACACTGAACACCTGCGTCCGACACTCATGGCCTCAAGGATTTCACATCTAGAGCCACAAACACCGATAAAGAAGTGCCTCAGCGTTCTCACAACAATTACCATTCGTGCCAGACAAGTTGACCGGTCACAAACTGGTGACAACAACACATATGGCACCAAGCCTTTCCTTAAAGGAGATAACAGACGTCAGAGTAGATCATAAAACGTCACAGAGCAAAAGGTTAGATATCTAGAAGAATTATTCCTTAACAGTTACCATGGTTACCCTTCTGTTTATTCTCCGCTGTGGCTTTCTTTCTCCCTCTCCGAGGCAAGCGTTTGCTCCCGCTGCTTTAATTCAATGCAATCCCTCCCCGTCAAGGCAAGCACTGTAATTCTCTCCGGTTAGTCCACCAGCAGATGACAAACACCCACCTCTCCGCCTCTTCCAAGGAACGAGGGGACCGTGCGGCAGAGTTTCAGTTTCAGTTTGTTTCGCCGGTCAAGATGTCCTTTAAAGTTTAAATCTTCCGGACAAAATTAGAGAAGTGCCGGTCAAAGGTCTTCTTTGTTATTTATTGAGCTTTAAAACAAATGAATAACGACTCTATATAATAAAACACGGAGGACGGAGATCTTTTTTTCTCCCCCTCTTGACTTGATCAGAGCACGGCTCCCCTCTCCTGCAGGGGGGCGTGGTCAGCTGCAGCTCACAGAGATCAGCCCCGTAGACAGCAAACAGCACAGAGCGAAATGAGGCATGGCTAAAATGCATGATCTGTTTGGTATTTTGAAAACAGAAACGTATATATCCTTATATAGGTATGGCCCTACAATATATCATTTAAATATAGCATGATAGGTGTCCTTTAAGGCAAAAAATAAAGTTTTACCAGGAAACATCCAAAAAGTATTCACTCAACGAGTGGGGGATATAGTTCAAGGAGACAATTTCAAATTCATAGGGTCCGTACAACCAGAAGAACTTTTTGTATCTCAGCCCTGTGGAGTGAGACTATGGAACAGTGTGCATGTGGAGCTAAGCGATGTCAGACATTAACCAGTTCAAGAGGAAATACAGAGAAATTATTTTCTCGAGGTACAGGGATGGGAGGGTGTTTGACTATGTGTATGTGTATATGTGTATATGTGTGAGTACTGTATGTAGGTGTGTATATGTATATGTATATATGTGTACAGTGTTTCCCCTAGGTTTACTGCCTTGGCAGGGTGCTGAAAAAAATGTGAATTTCTTTTTTTTATTGATAACGGCTTGAGGTTAAAAAACTATAATAAACAAATTTGAAACTGGGGCGGGACACAACGGGCAGACAGCAGAGCTCGGGGCAATAATGCAGATTTGTTTGACTTTTTGATGGAAAGTAGTGCTGTCATTATCCTTTGTTTGAGAGCAGTGCTAGCCAAACTATACACAGTGACTTTCGTTGAATACTTTTAGTTTAACATGCCATGGCAATCACAAAATGTTCTACAATGTGAAGGCTACTGATTGCTGTTATCTTTCACTGTTACCGCTGAACTGGAAGTTTTTGACTTTTTTGTTTATAGGAATAAACTCAGGACGGCCAGATGACAGCATCAACCGAAGGTGTTCAGAGATCACAGAATAAAAAAACTCAAATTAATCTGTTTCCTAAACTACCGTATAAATAACCCAAAAATAACCCTGTATCATAGTGCCTGGTCATATAAAGTTTTTTATGGTTTGGCTCAACCGGACACGCGTGTCTTCGGTCTGCACCACTCTGTCAGGTTCACAATAAGGATGCAGTGTAACAGTCGTGAACATAGTCAAGTACATTAAACTGATTTGTGTCTTTATGCTTTCTCTATTATCATAAATGTTCTCAGGAATCGCATCACTGAACAAATCATTCTATATTTCGTTCCTAACAACAGCAAAGCTACAAATTATTGGAAGGACAATGCTTTGAGTCCCCTTAAAGTTATAGTGTGTATTAACATTACATTTGGTTCTAGCTTGATGTTGTTCTTCTTTTGCAGGAATGACTTTGTGGGACCGTGAGGACCTTAAAAAGATATTGGAGAACAACCACAGAGCTATAATGATTTTGATATAGTTGCATCTGAATCAATTGAGGACAAATCTTCAGCACTAAATGTTTAAAGCATCACTGAAGGCAAGTTTCTTGAGTGGACTGGTAGAGGTTGAAGGATCAGCCAAATACCTGAACGATTGTAAGACTTCCAAAATCATGCCAGAGTAACACTGAAGTACCAAGCTACCACAAAGGTCCAAGAACTGTCCATGAATCATCTTGGGAGAGGCAATGTTAAGCATCCGTATGTCTTTGATCAAGGAATAGCAACACATGTAGTCACAGGTATCCTTTATGGCGCACACGCCTTCTTTGTCTTTGACCGTGAGGTGTCTGCCAACGAGAACCATCAAGACATTCAGGGACACTTGAAGGTGATGATCAAGAACATTAGCTCCCTTTCAATAGAGGGCGAATGCTCGCTGAAAATGGAAGACAAGGACAAAGCAAATGTTGAAAAACTGTCCCTGCAGATTCTTTGGAGACTTTTTGGTTCAGAAACCTCCGACATCCTTTCAGGAGGCAGTAGAGGTGTACCAAAGTCTGCCAAAGCTGCTGGGAGACAACAACGGGGAAAACGCAGTACCAGTGAAGGTCTGGCTGTTGCCTCTGACATATTTAGATTATACTGCCGCTAACTTGTCCGGCAGATAAGTGTAGGATTAGTTCAAAGATCTCAGAGTGTCCTGGAGGACTTCAGTGACCTGGAAATGAGGTGCAATGATGCACTGAGAACTGAGATTTATCCACCAAGATTTGGAGCAGAGGACATCATCTCCTACTCTGTTGAGTACTGTGTCAGTGGAGAGGACGACTGGAAACAAAAGGCAGCATCCAAGCTGAAGAAGTCACAATGAGCGGCCTGAGTCCTAACACAGAGTACATGTTCAGATGCAGGGCAGAGACACCAGTAGGTGCCGGGCCAGCCAATGAAGTCAGTGGATCCATTAAAACCTTACCCTGCAGCCCTCCTGGAAAACTCCACGTTGAATCTACCTCACGTGAGATATCAGTCAGCTGGGAGAAACGTGCTGAGCTCGGACAAGATGTCCACGTTTTGAGCTACATCGTGGAGTACGCCAAACCAGACCAACAGGTGAAAGAAGAAGATCTCCACTGGGAGCAAATGAAGGAAGGAGCTGAGAAGGTGATCATTTCAGGGAGACGATGGAGAGGGCTGCCAAGTCTATAAACAGACTAGGAGAGATCGCACTGAAGCCAAATCCTCTCTCCACTCCAGAGTACATTGATGTGCTTATTGAGGGAGAGAAATCTGAGGGCAAGCCAGGCTGGAGGCAACGAGTCCAGTACCTGATGGAGATGAGAGGACAAGCAGAGCTCATGGGTAAAGTAAGGAGAGGAGAAAACCTGCTTCAAAGTGAAGAATCTTTAACTGAGGGCAACATCAAGACCATTCCAACTGAGACCAAGACAAAGCTGAACATGATTTCAAAGAAGAGACGTGTAAATACACAATTAAACAAGACAGGATAGTGAGTGATACTGATCAAGAGTCCTTGATAGCCAACACAACCAAGTGACCATGACACAAATGTTCATGGGACATGCATGTTTTTTATTCTGTACTTCAAGTAATCGTGGTTTAACTCTTTTTTTAATCCTGAAGGATTACATTTTTTAAAGCAAGATGGTTCGTCTTGAAGAAATGCTGAAGGAGCAGCCGAGAGAAGCTCCTCCAGAGTCCACAGTGATCACACATCCTTTGGATCAAACCAAACCAAGACCAAACAGATGCCAGCAAGACCAAGAGGAGATCTATCAACAAACTGGAAGACGTCTGTGTTTTTATATCTGAGATGATCTCACCAACCCTGGACCCATCTACTTCCTGTTTGGCATGTGTGTTGCTATGGACCAGGGGGAGGTGCTGCCCCGTGTGAGGCTGTTTGGATCAGCGGTTCTGTAGGAATATGAGAGAACCCGGTCCACCCAGCGCTGAGGTGGAATGCAGTTCAAAGTGAAATGTTGGACTCTTTACTTCACCACTCTACTCTTTACTCTTCTGCATCGGGTACCTTTACATTTATTACTATAGCTTCATTTTGATTATACTTTTACATACTTTTACCTATGTGACATTTTGAATGCAGGACTTCTACTTGTAACAGTATCTATACAATGTGGTATTATAACTTTAACCAAAGTAAAGTATCTGAATACTTCTTCCGTCACTGATACAACACATGAAGTCAAATAGACCCGCCCACTCAGAGCTCTAGTGTTAATCAATGAATTACAAAGCTTTATTGTTCTCCTGCACAAACATCTCCCTGCAAGAGCAATCTGCATGTTCTGTTTGACAGGAAGTAACATGTACCATGTGCATGAAATGTGAAAGTGTGATTGTTTTGTGCAGAAATCATTAACGTCCTGACACCATCACCACCAATGGAAAAGATGAAACCTGCAAGTTTATTAAAAGTGATGTTTATTTTCTATTATGATCATTTACAAATATCAGATTATTGCTAAATGTTTTTTCTGCTCTTCATGTTATTTTCTTTGAGATGTGTAACTCTACGTGAGTTTTGTTAATGATGGATTGTATGCTGAGTGTCCTGAAATGATACGGTGGCTCCTGCTGGATGATGGAGACCTTTCTAAACGTTAAACAATAACTCAAACGAACTCAAAATAATGGACATACCTCCACCCCTCGAAAGTTATCGCTGACTCAGCCATGTTTATGCAGCACTGCACGCGGAGATGTGGACGCGCAAGTCGCGCAGATTACGTGCATATAACCTGCGGCGAAACCCCTCTTGTCTGTCAGTGTGATTATGACTGATTTTATAAAAGTAACGCGTGTCGGGGCAATGTTAGTAACTGTAGTGTGATTACTGAATTATAAAAGTAACGCGTTACACTACTCCGTTACAGACAAAAGTAATATTATTACAGTAACGCGTTACTTTATAACACCCAACTCTGGCCGTGGGTCCACATTTCAGATATTACGTCATATCGGACGCAAATCTGGATCAGCTCCGTTGTTCCCCCGTTTTTAGAGATTTGGGTACGGAGAAAGAGAGAGGGTTTTATTTTCTGACGCTGCGTGAGTTCCCCCACACACCGGGACACATGTTGATGTATAAAATACATCAAAAAGTGCATTTTGCATGATAGGTCCCCTTTAAACTATTTTTCATATTATAATGTTGCATGGTAGAAAGCTGCAAACAACTAGAATATATTATTATGCTTTTGGTTATTATTATTTAATAACTTCCTGTTGGAGGTTTGATTACTTCCTGTTGGGGGTTTGATTACTTCCTGGGAGGGTTTGATAGAGTGGTGCAGGAGGACGTATTTACCCGGAAGTAAGCTGCGCATGGGGTTCCCTCGACAAAAAAGCAATGGGATTTCTCCATAGGATTTTGGAAAATAGCTCAAAATAAGGTCTGTGGAAAACGAATCTGTTTTCTGAAGAGCGAGAGACTTACATTTACAGGATAATTAATGCCAGAGCAGTGTGTACATACTGTAGGCCCTGTGCGACATGCGGAGTAAATTTTTTTAGCAGCAAAGTAACTATACTCAAAGTATATATATATATTAGCTAGTGGAGCCTCGCAGCGGCGACATCCGTGCCGCGCCACACTAATTGCGCAGCATAAGCGCATAGGTGCGCCGCATTTGCGGCTCAGTTGAGGCTCCCTCTGCAAGATGAGGCTCCTCCGCAAGATGAGGCCCCACGCAGTCTGCGTGATCGGCCTGTAGGAGGGACGGCCCTGCCTCCAGAAGGACTTTTAGCGTGTTTTCCAGTAGAGAGAGCTGTCAGAGCGGTTCCTCTCAGAAGAGCAGTCTGCTGGCACTCCAACCGTTAGCGCCAGTCAAAACCATGTTTTATACCGCTTTGTTTCAACTACTGCTGTTTTCGCCGTTCCTGTGTCCCGCCCTCTCTGTATGACTATACTATATATCTCTCTCTCTCTCTCTCTCTCTCTCCTCTCTCTCTCTCTCTCTCTCTTCTCTCTCTCTCTCTCTCTCTCTCTCTCTCTCTCTCTAAAATGGTAATCCAACTTCACCAGCTATAACATAATGTGTACCATCTTCCCCATGCTGGTCTTGCTGGTGATACAGCTTCACCAGCATGTTTTTTCAGCAGGGAACGTTTTAAAATGAGCATCTCTTGGATTCAAAATGACAAAAAATAAAACTCCAAAAATCTTTAATGGCGTTTCTTTTTTGAAACTTTTTTGTTGTTTAAAGATCTGATGTTTATTAGCTGCTTTGGTTTTGCAACAGTCCCTGTAAATATGCACACATGTAACGTGTTTTAGACTAAACACGGGTATATCCTAAGTCCAAAAAAAAAGAAGGGAACATGAAGTTGTTAACATCTGTATGACGATATTAAATGTCTAACTTGTTGTGCAGTTTGTCAGTGAATGTTCCATGACGCTTATTTGTGCCGGAGGACCGAGGAGCGATAAACGAGGAACCACCAGACCATCCTCCGGTGAAATCCTCAGCCACTCGCCCCCCCCTTACTGTGTATCGCTCACTGATTGGACGATGCAGCGCATGCACTGATCTGATGCTTCTTAACATGAGAGCAGTTTCCTGTTGAAGTCACAGGAGTCACTCTTCAGTTTATACTGTGTTTTGTTTCAATTAATGCTTCACGTGACGCTCCGGAGGAAAGCACGTCCCATTGCTCTTAAAACTCATTTCCCTGCTTCTTCTCCCTTCTCGTGGTTTCCTTGCGTCTCTCCATGCTTCCCTGGTGGGAGGGACTAAGACGCAGGGAAAAGACGCAGGTGAGGGACGCAAGGATGGAAGTTAAGAGAAGTGAGACGCAGCTCGGGACAGTGGCGGTTCTAGACCAATGTGACTGGGGGGCCAGGCTGGGGCCAGTTATTTTCTGAGGGGGGCACAATAAATGCAGGATGAAAAAGATAAAGACAGTATGAAGTAATTGCTCATAAGAAAACAATGCAAGACAGTTATTGGTATTTGTTTCAGTACACATATTTATTTCAGATACTTATAGTTACAGTTTTTAGTTTCAGTAACTATAATTCCGTCATCCAAGAAATAGTTTAATCATAAACTTTTCATTTTCAGGGGGGCCAGAGGGGGGTCCAAAGTGAGTGTTACTGGCCCCCCTGGCCCCCCCGTAGAACCGCCCCTGGCTCGGGATAAACCTCTCGACTTCATGACGAGGCAACAGGAAGTGTTGAATGCTGACTCCCTTCCTGCAGCTCTCTCTTGCCATGTAAGGAATTAAGGAACACGCCTTGTTCTGATACACGAACAAAGGATCATTACTTAAACTGTGATCTGAAGTTTGTACTTTGTCCTTTGTATTTTTATTTTTATATTTCTCTTATCTCATCTCTTTAACATCACGCCTCTCTGAAGGAGAATCAACGATCTCAGGTTTTTCTCAACCAACAGCAGCATCTCTGGTGAGTTTCCTACAAATCTCAAACACACTGAATACTTCTGTTAGAACCACAATCTGATTTAAAGAAATCTCAAGGTGCGTGAAAGGTGCCATATAAATAAAGTGTATTATTATTATTATGTGTTGCCATTTGTGGTTTCAGGGATATTAAAAGACCATATATGCAATATCTCTTAAGTGAAAACCAAATATCACAATATGTTGACCAAATCCGTGGATCAGTAGATGGTTGATTATTGGTGCTTTCACAACATATTCACACAATGAGATTTCTGATGAATAATCTCATGTTAATATAACAGCTAAGTGAGTAAAATCATTTTATAAAACAGTCTGATAAGATTAGATCACTTTTCTGAAATGCACCCAGGATAAGACAATTATGGGATGTAACAATATCAGAAACCTAACACAGAACCTAATCTCTTATCACGATACTGATATTATTACATTATAGAATATTTCATTGTCCTGTACAGCATTTAATTGTCCATTTCTACTTTGAGCTCTCACTCGTTTTGACATGTATATAGTTGACTTATTCCTGCATTTACGTACACGTGTTTCTTTTCATGTTTTCAAATTGCAGAGGAGCCTGGGTCTTAGATTTCTTTGCTAAAACGAGAAATCATGAACCTTTAGTCCTTGAGTGATGTCAGTATATGGCCCAGCCCTCATCTGATCGTAGACTCAGCAGTTCCTTGGAAGCGCCCTGTGAGAAGGTCCATGCAGCGTTTACAACTCCCGCTGCCTCAATAAAGCCACACACATTGTAAAGGACAGCTCCCACTACGGTGTTCTAAAGTGCAGACCTGTGATGAGGACCCAGCTCTGAAGAATAACACAAGTGTTATAACCTAAAGCAAAACAAATGTCCCAAACTACAGGAAGTACTTGAGGAGTAGTGGAAACAAGACTCAGCAGTTTGACATCACTACAGTGATCAGGAGGAGGCAGACACAAGGATGGTGCCATACATCTTGCAGAGTCATATTCCCGCATCATTGTGAGGTCTGATGACACAGATGTGGAAGTACTGCTCATATATTATGCAAGCAAATACATGTTTGGTTCATCTCTAGTGTACTTGCATGCAGGCCATGGAATGAGAGAGAGATATGTCCCCATCAACACCATATGTGAGAAATTGGAAAAGACATGACTAACTGTCTACCAGCATGTCATGCACTCACTGGCTGTGGCACAACAAGTAGTTTGTACAGAATAGGAAAGACAACAGCATTCACCAAACTCAAGACCCATTACATGACATGTCACTTGTTAGACGCTTTTATCCAAAGCGACTTAATACTCAATACTGTGGGTTATCCCCACAGGAGCAATTTGGGGTGAAGTGTCTCAGGGACACAACGACATGCTGACTGCAGTGGGGTTTGAACCTGTGCTCCCCTGATCCCAACACCAACGCTCTATCCACTTCGCACACGCCACCCATCTCAGCGAGCTCAAAGATCTGGCCCATTTTGGACTCTCTGCCAGCTTGGAAGAGTCTTGCCAGTCGCAAGAGAATTTGCGCTTCTGCTATATGGAAAAAAGGAAAAGGAAATTGGACTGATGTGCACAAACTTGGATGAACTGAGGTTCATAACTGCATCAACAACAGATGCAGCTCAGACAGAAAATCTGCCGCCAACAGAGGATGCATTTCAACAACATGTAAAGAGCAATGTTTCACAACGATATGGTGTCACAGCCCGAACACAAACCCTTCACTGTAAAATATTACCATGATTTCACAATATTTAGCTGTAATATTTTACAATAAATGACTGTTTTAGCACTTTACAGTCTTTACCTGTAATGTTCACAATATAATACTGTCATTTAGAATTTCACAGGGAAATCAATGCAGGCAGTTAATTACTGTGAATGTCAGGATACATTATTACCAGGATTTCACAACATGTTACTGTATTATTTCACAGTAAAATACTGTATTCAGACCATCCTCTGTGATAACACAACAAATTAAGATTGCTTTTATCGCTCTTGCTTGGCTTTAAATACTAATTTCTTTCTTTGGTGCAGGTTTTACTTAAATTGAAAGGGGCACAGCTGCATGTGCCTTAAAAAAACGATGCAAATTATAAATCTATGTAAAATTGAAATTGTTGTCTTGGTTTATTGTTTTCAGTGCTTCCTGGGCATTAATCCTGAGACGGGCTCGAAAGCCAAAAAGAGGCATGGCAATTTAAACCCCATGTCAGCACATTCTTCAGAAAATGGTTGACTTTGAGTGGATGTCTGTGTAGACATGTTACGTGCTGCCCTTCTTGTTTTCTTTTCTGTCTCCCTGCTGCCCAGGTGCACCTGGTCTGCCCCTGGCTCCGCCTCTGCGCAGGTGCACCTGGTCTGCCCCTGACTCCGCCTCTGTCCAGGTGCACCTGGTCTGCCCCTGGCTCCGCCTCTGCCCAGGTGCACCTGGTCTGCCCTGGCTCCGCCTCTGCCAGGTGTTCCTTATTCCACTCGCCGGAGACACTCTCCTCAGAATACCTCTTTGCCATTTTGAGCTGAAGGCCATATTTGTGCAGATGTGTTTATGTTTAGCCTGGAGGACCTGGTAGTCCAGTTTTCGCAGCTTTATTTTGTTTCCCAGGGGTTTATAATTGATTTCTGGTTAGGGGGGGGGGGGGGGGCTCTGGGTCCTACGGCCCGTAGTGTGGCTGGCTCGGGTTCCCTCCTTCTGTTTGTTCCTTTTGGCCAGTCCTCCATGTGGAGGAAACTTCTGTGTAGTAATGCATGGAGTCACCGACTCAGGAAGGAGACACGGTGAGAGTTGGAGCTTTGATGTCAAACACTGATGGGTTTATTCAGAGTATTCGGCCGGAGGATTCACATCACAAATCAAAGAGTCAGAGGTTCTGACCACACGGTAGAGTTGCCACGTCAATTCTGAAGAACCTCTCTCTATGCTAGACCTTTGAACTGGTTCACAGAGAGAAATCAACATCTCTGAAGGAGTAGACTAACACTGAATCATCTGCGTCCGACGTCATGGCCTCAAGGATTTCACATCCGAGAGCCCACAAACACCGATAAAGAAGTGCCTCAGTGTTCTCACAACAATTACCCCTCGTGCCAGTCAAGTTGACCGGTCTCACACTGGGGACAACAACACATATGGCACCAAGGCCTTTCCTTAAAGGAAATAACACATGTCAGAGTAAAAGGTTAGATATCTAGAAGAATTATTCCTTAACAGTTCCTCTCTTTTTATCATTTTTGATAACCTTAAAACATTAGTCTAATAATTCTGGTCAATACTTAAATCAATAGGCGTCTTCAGATTCGAGTGTGGTCTCAACTTACATTCAATTACATCACAAAGTAGAATAAGATTGAAACATTCAATCACAATGATTGATACAGGCAATCATAATAGGAACAATTATCTCTCATCAGTGTTTGGAGCATCTTTTGTCAAAAGCATAATAATGAACACACATAAAAACACAGATACATAATAGCAACATATTTGTTTTAAACTAATATCTTTTATCACTTTAAACCATTAGTTAATGTCATTTATCAAACTATAAAATCAAAACCAGAAACAGCTTAAAGATTTGCTTTAAGGCAATCACTAGTCAAAGCATTTAAAACTTAGGATCATAAGAGATCCAGCTAAGGCATAACATTCACAGTGGTGTGATTTGATCATCTGTAATCCACAAAGTTGCAGTGTCCTCAATTTTAGGATTACTTTACGTTTACTTCATTACGCTTTAGTCAGAGTAAGGCACTTAGTCTTAGTAAAATCAATACATTCATTTTAATCAAATACAGTGTTCAAAATCTGAAAAGGAAAAATTAGGCAAATATTCAAAGACTTTTGTAAAAACCTGGAAAGGAAATTAACATTCTTAAAACTTAATTCATACATTTGTAAATGCTACAACTGATCTGTACCAAATGATCTATCAATTATTCTTATTAGCCATACTTACCTGATCATCTACTTATGGTACTTGGAAAGGGTTCTCTGTGTTTATCTAATGGTGATATAGAATATCAATTTCTTTAAATTATACTTCTAATTTGAGGATCAAATATGCTACCTAATTGTTATATGAAATATTATAAATATTTGTTTTGGGCCAAAACTGAAATTAATCCATACTTGAAACATCATTTTATGTCTGTCTGTTCATGGACATACATTAAAGAGTTGTGTTGTTAAGCCTGATTGCTGGATGATTAAGGATATTAACATTATCTGTTATAATATTAGAAATACCTTATTTTCAATACCTTATAATCTGAGAATATTTATTTATTAATTTTGTTTAGTGTGAAAATGTAATCTGATCTGACTAAATATATTTATCACCACTATTTACACATGTCTGGTCATTGGAAATATAAAAAACAATCATTAATTGTACATCTTTAAACATCTGGACATTCAATTCAAAGTTCATCTTTGTACAAGAGCTGGAAGAACATGTCCGTCAGGCTTCCTGACTCGTTCTCCTCCTCCTTTTATGACACCGAGTGTCTGTGTGTAAAGGCATCCTGATACTGTAGATTAGCACTGAGGTGCTGATTGGCTCAAACTCTTCTTCATCAGAGCGCCATATTTCAACCCCCCAATTGCTCTGCTTTTGTGTGGCTCATTCAGTGAGCACTGTAGTTAATCCCCCAGTGAGACGGAGCTCATCTGCCGGTATTCCTTCTGCTATCTGCTTGAGTACAACTGCGTATTCCTGATGCATCCAGGTGTCCCCCCCCGTGATGGGAGAGGTTAGGAAGATATCAAACTCCTCCAAGAAACATGGAACATTGTATTATAGAAGCCTCTGAAACCCTCGCTCGTCCTGCAGGGTTGTCTGCTAGAGCCCACCGAGCAGAAAGATGAAGAGAAGAACCCCCTTATCAGAAAGGTGAAGAGAAGAACCCCCTCTTATCAGAAAGGTGAAGAGAAGCATCCCATCTTATCAGAAAGGTGAAGAGAAGCATCCCATCTCGAACGACCTTGTGCTTCCTTGCACGTGGCTGGGGGTGCTCTCTGCACCCGGAGAGTGTGTCCTAGTTATTGGGTTAACACTTGATAGGGATGTTTTTTTCTGAGTGAAGACAACTCAAAGTAATGGATTAGCACATTATCATTTAATTACAAAAATAGGATAGGCCCCTCAGAATAATTTGGAGCCTTCCTGACACATGCACATTATCATTTTGAAGGTTTGTGTTAGTCATTGAACATGCAAGAATCATATACTCATCAGTCCATAGCAGAGACATGTTATTGTAAGTTAAAGGTGAGCTTGTCCCCTGTGGATATAACCCCTTCTCAATGATTCTAAATGTATATTAATTCACCATTTACCTTTTGATAAAATATTAGTTTATCAGAAATATTTAGTCTCTTCCATAAAACATAGGTTTGAGAAATAAATACCCAATATAAAATCAATTACTCAATATAATTGACTCTTCCCTCCCTTTTCTTACATATGGTACATATGAAATAATAACTTAGGAGTCATCAATGATATTTGGTGTCTGAGGGTGTCATTACTGAGAAATGTCAAACAAAATCAAAACCTTACATTTGAAAACAGGTTTGCATTCCTCCACTTAAGGTGACGTTATCATTGGAAACAATAAAAGCTAATTGTTTTGATGTAGAATCTATAATTGAATCGTTAGAGCAGAACAGAATGGTTGTATTGTAGCCTGAGTTTTGTGCAGCCTTTAGTTTTACCAGGTGGAAACATTGTCTATATAATGTGAATACATGTAGAACTAGACATTAAGAGACCCCTGACATTAGGCCTATTTGAAACAATAGTAGGGGCTTTTACCAGCTCGCCAACTTACAGGCATCCTCTGCATAGCAGTATGAATAGCCTTAAAAACAACCCACTCTGCGGTAACGAGAGTCATGTATCTGAACCAAATGCCCTAAGTGAAGCCGTTAGTCTCATCTGACTGACCCAAGGGTTGGTGCTGGTGTGACAGGGAGGCTTCCAAGTGTTCATAGCAGATGTCATGCTTTCAGTTCATGGCTCAGTGGGGGGGAGCAGACCCATGTGAGACAGTATCAACGGCTGTAATGTTCAGTTTGAGGAGTGTCATTCTCTCAGCAGGAAATGGTGTCCATTCAGACCAGACCATTAATGTCATGTAGAGCAGCCATAGCATCTCTGTGACTGCACTCAGCCGGACTGCAGCAGGGCAGAACTGGGTGACTTTTAGTGAAGCCGTCCAAGGCCATAGACAAAATGGAACCACGTACTAACAAAAGGGACACAAGGTCATCAATGTCTCTCTTTACCTTTGGCCTAATTGTAAAACAAATTAGTGGAAGAAATGTGGAACACTAATCCATCATCATGTGACATTTAGAGTTAATTTAAATAATTACTTATGGGTTGAAGTCAAATTAACATTAACATTAGAACTAAAGTCAGTCAAAATTGGACTTGCACGGATCAGAATCTAATCAATACACCATTTTCCCAGCTCTGTAATGAAAAATATATCAAGATTAGGTACATTACAGGAGTGTTAAAACATCCAAACATGCACACTTATCTTATTCTAGTAGAGATTAGAGGACAGGTCTAATGTTGTGAACAAAATGATCAAGTCAAAGTTATTTTATTTATTTTATCTTATTCTACATTTAATTTAATAATTAATCTTAAATTACTAATAACTTTAAAGAAGGCAACAATTTACAATGTGGATAAGGTGACTACTTATCCAAAGTGTGTGGGTGTGTGTGTGTGTGTGTGTGTGTGAACAGCTTGTCTGCCCAAGGTTAAAACATTTGGGACAGCAGTGAGAATGTTATGAGAAACAATTTGTTGCTTAGACTGAACTCGAAAGAAGCTGAGATGAAATTTGAAATAAATCAAAACACTTGTACATTAATTAAATACATTTGACATTTAGCTTGAGCTGGGTTCAATACTTTCTTTATGGTATTTAAATTGGGCTCAAGTAGAACCTTTACATGGATTTGGCTTGCAACACAAAGTGATACCGATCTCTGTCTGTTATGATTTGAAAGTCTCATGATTTAAAGTGTAGGGCTGTGAAGGAGAGGCCCTTGGAAAACAACCTCTACTTCTTTGTTAACTGTAATTACTTATTGTAAAGAGATTGCAACATTATACTTTTTAAAGAATTGCTCAATTCATTTAACACATTTATTATGCACACTGTAATGAAAACGTCAACAAATATATTGATCCTGGCTTAACCAGCGACCTTTACTCTTTTGTTCATAAACTCGGTTTCAGAAAACTTGTCAGTAGTTTAACAACTATTAGAATTTTAGTAATGTCTATGGAGACCAATTGGTTGATACGAGAAATCATTTGAAGCAGTTTAATAAAGAATGTTAAACTATATTTAAAACTGTAATTAAACTTCAACTTATATTAATTATCTGAATCCAGTGGCCAGTTGGAATAGATAATCAACAAAGTTTCCATTTTGCAGCAACAGCGCAAAAGGTTTCAACAATAATTTGTATTATGTCTGAGTCAAGTTCTGTCTTATCAGCTTTGTTTCGGAATGTGTTCAATACATTACGTTTTTTTTTATATTACCATACAATACATAGATTTGAGAATAAATGAAACAAATAATACAACATTGACCTAAAACAGCAGACAGATTTTGCACCCTGACCTCCTCAGGCAGGTTTTTACGACCAGCAGTGATGCCTCTTAGGGTCTCAGGGTGCAGGACGGGGCATAGGGTTTATAAAAGGTCACAAACATATCTTAACATACCAGCAATACAATTTAAGAATGTATTCTTAAAGTAATATAATCTTCTCTTCTTCTTACACCTACAGCGCACACCCTGAACAGTGTGCTCCTTGTTTACATTTCCTCTGCACACTCAGATGCAGCGCACACCCTGAACAGTGTGCTTCTTGTTTACATTTCCTCTGCACACTCAGATGCAGGACATAAAACACTCTTTTGCTATTTATTTTCATTTTGCAGCACATCTATACTACCAGAATTTTGCAAAACACTATATATTATTTATCTTTCTCAAGTCATTTACTTTTGGTGAGTTAACTAAAGCTTAGTTTATTTTACCCTGGCTATGGACTGATTCATTATTAGTTGTTACAAAACATGCACAAGACGGCGGTTAGACAAACCAATATAGACCCCTGATACAAACAATCAGACAAACAAACATGATGAACTCGTAATAAACACAATGCGACAGCAAAGTTCATCCAGCTCAATTTAGTCCGGATTAAAGAGGTTTCAGAGGGGGTAGGGACTATTTGATCTCTCCCAATGGGAACCCAGTGGGGTACCTTGACTCGTACCTCCACCCTTGTATACAAGTCCTTAGATCGGTGCCTGAAGACCGTCCAAGAGCAATAACTAGCTTATCCTCTTGCGACTCCACTATCCCTGCTCTAGTGGTGCTATGCCCCCCGATCAGGAGCACATAGACTTTTTTTCCTCTACCCTTTCTATCCGAAACCACACAGTTAACTGTAGTCCTACTCGACCAGCCTATACACCTCCCATCATGCTCATCCCAACGATGAAACACAGTTTTGCTCTACACTTGCATACCACTGCCCACCCGTGATCAATTAGCCTATAATTTTATGTATGCACCCCGGACCGACACCAGCTCCTCAGCAATGTAGGGAGCCTGTCGCATCAGGTAATGCACGCACCTCGCACCTGCCAGCACACTCTGAATGTAAATGGCCACAAGCCACGAGAGTGCTTTTAAACAGTCTCGTTTTTAATAGAGACGGCGGTGGTGTGAGTTAAAGTTATAGACAAAAGCTGTGATTTTCTCCCTCTGAGTTCACTTCACCAGCTCATGCAGATACGGGGAGGTATTTGACACACATTCCCCGGAGCTGCAGCAGCTGGAGCCGTGTTTTTTTTAGAGGCGCTGGGGGTAATATCTCTGGCTGCTTTAGTTAACTGCTAGTGTTGGCCGCTGAAACCCCCGGAATCTCGGCGATTTGTTCATTACAAATCTCTATTTTGATTTCACACAGAAGTTCCACTTTACTGCTGCCCTCATTAAGGTCTTTTTAAACATCTCCGTGTATGCTTGCACAGCACATACGTCCCGAGCAGCACACACAGAGGGAACCAGCCAAGACAGAGTCCCTGGATGATCCCCTGGGGTTACTAGCCCCAAATGTTCATTAACCAAAACGAAACGCAGCCGCTTAGCTTCACAGATAATTTTAGGATACCGTCAATCACAGATTCTGGTAAGGCAATGTCCAAATGTAGATTTGAAATCACACTTACCAGTCTCTGAAGATATGTTGGTATCCTGCCGACAACGCCAATTTGTGGAGGAAACTTCTGTGTAGTAATGCATGGAGTCACCGACTCAGGAAGGAGACACGGTGAGAGTTGGAGCTTTGATGTCAAACACTGATGGGTTTATTCAGAGTATTCGGCCGGAGGATTCACATCACAAATCAAAGAGTCAGAGGTTCTGACCACACGGTAGAGTTGCCACGTCAATTCTGAAGAGCCTCTCTCTATGCTAGACCTTTTAACAGGTTCACAGAGAGAAATCAACATCTCTGAAGGAGTAGACTAAACACTGAATCATCTGCGTCCAACGCTCATGGCCTCAAGGATTTCACATCCGAGAGCCCACAAACACCGATAAAGAAGTGCTTCAGTGTTCTCACAACAATTACCCTACGTGCCAGTCAAGTTGACCGGTCTCACACTGGGACAACAACACATATGGCACCAAGGCCTTTCCTTAAAGGAATAACACATGTCAGAGTAAAAGGTTAGATATCTAGAAGAATTATTCCTTAACACTCCAGACCTCTTTTTGTTTCCCGTTTCGCTTGTGTGAGCAACGGCTGATTATCAATAAATGCTCGTTACCAAGTACTGGTTTTTGCGTGTATTCTTTCATGTTGCGGGTCTCAGCACGAGCCACTACCGCGGAGTAGAGGTTGGGGCCGTAACAACATGTCCAAGACACTGTGAAATGTACTTTGCACTTCAATGGAGTAATACAAAGTTAAAATGGGCATTTTCTTTTTCTTTGTTTTTCTTTGTTGATTGAGCTGATTGAATTGTGTAGTTATGGTAATATCCCAGTCAAATTTCGTATTATTTACATTTTTATATTTACAGTAAATTACTGGCTACTGTGTTGCATTACTTCTACAGTAAAAGTGTGAAAATACAGGTAATTACTGTAATTGATGTACAGCAAGGAACCATAATACCACAGCTCTGTACTGCTATCACAGTAATTCCATGGGCATGGCAACTGTAAAGTCACAGTATTTAGCTGTACTTTTATTCTAATTTACTGTAAAATATCTACAGTAAATTACTGTGAAATATTTACAGTCAATTACTGTGAAATATTTACAGTCAATTACTGTGAAATATTTACAGTCAATTACTGTGAAATCCATGCAACTAGTAGCCAGTAATTGACTGTAATTTTACAGCCAAACATTTTACAGTGTTGTTATGAAGTCCTGTTGGCAAGGGGTGGATTGTCAGAGATGGGGCCATTCAACCAGTGCTATTTACAAAACCCCCAGCACCTACAGAAGTGAGAGATATTACTCACTTGTATTGCAAAGATGCAAAGTGTGGAGAGAGTGGAAAGTGCCAGTGCCTCTCTGTTGGCCTTCCCTGTACTTCCCTGCACCTGCTGTGCAGAAGGTCAAAATGTGTCCCCTAACATTTCTGAGGAACCTGACATTTAACATTATATTCTAGTATCTATATACTTGACCTCTCACAGAATGATTTGATGATTTGTATACTGTACTTTGAATTAAGGTTCCAGTTTCAATAACACCTGTACTATTTACACCTATGTTTAGAGGCTTGCAATTTAGAACTAATACACTTTATTGTATTGGGTTACTTTTATTCTGACTATTTGGTGATGTAGTTCAGCCAAGAGGTATTTCCCTCTCCAAATATGATGACCATCAGAGTGAGCATTCTAACTTATAGGCTATTGTGCCACTTATCCCCATTGGGAATTTGACTGTGTCTAAAGAAAATCTCATTTGCAATAGAACTCTACCAGATATTTCATACAACTACTGGTTAGTGTTCAATAGCACCCTAGACAATTCAGTAATGGCATATTTTTAGGGATTCTGTTTTTCTGATAAATGAGAGAAAAGTGATGGAGTCCTATGTTCCGATCACCAAAAAGTACAATTTCCGTCTAAACTAAAGCTAAGTTTACAGGACTATAATTCAGTATTTGTTTAGTTAAATAATTGTCTATTTGGTGATGTAGGACAGCCGCCTGGTTCATTCGGCCTGGTCTAATTTGGCTCTTTTTCAGGGATTGGGGTAGTTCTAAAGAACAACAAAAAAAAAGTTTTTTCCCCCAAAATAAAATTTGACAACAATCAATTTCATTAATGAGAGACCCTAAAGATAAGAAAAATCATTGTTGTGTTTTGTTCTACTCGGGTAGGGGTATCTCGAAATCTGAGGACCCTTCCTGCTAGACTATAAAGAGAGAACAATCCAATATTTAAATGAAACTACATTGTGTGGGTATGCTTTTGTTGAACGGTCTGTTTAAAATTAATCGAAGCATCAGACTAAAAAAGCTTTTGAATATAACAGAATATTCGATCAAGGTCAAAATATAATAATATTTGTAAATCTGACTCTGAAAGAGTCAGTGCCTCACCAGCCATGAAACTCACCGCACGTCACTGCTAAAAGTGTATCATGGGTATAGTTTGTGACGTCAGGCTGTGTGCAGTTTGCCCTGAGCAGTTTGTGTGAGCAGCCACCAGAGGGCAGCATGGTGCAGGTTTGACAGCAGCTGACAGGAGGCTGATGGGATGTTAAACCCAGCACAGATAACAGCATGCAGCTCGCTCTGTAGTATGAAACAGATTGATACACATACACACAAAGAAATACAACATACAGTACAGGTTGATGTGTTGATGGAAATATACACAAAGGATGCACTCTGTTTAGTAGAGTGAAGGGATGTCTTGATTCATTTTGAGGTCACTGTGAAGTAGTGTAGTAGTCTTGGGTCCATTACTAGAAGTGGTCTCATTATTCAAGTTTTGAATATCTTGTAGTACTTTAGTGTAAATTCATGTATAGTCGTTGTGTCTGTTTGTAGTTATTTTACGCAAGGGGAGCACCGATGCATCAGCCAGACATCGCCATCAGCTGATGTTTGACATCATTTCTGCCATCTGCAGATCAGCAATAAAAGATGACATTAGGCGATGGCAGTAGCTGATCTTAATATGTTGTGCTGGGCCATGTGAAGTGCCCATTGCCAACGTTCAGATCAGGGCTGGGCAATATACTGATATTACTTAAAGATAAAAGGTTCAAAGATCAATGGTTTTATCGTCATATGCACAACAGTTGTAGTGTAGTTTTAGCCAGAGCTAGAAGTGGGGATAAAAGTGCCACGCCCTTATTCACATATTAGCATGTTTATCAGTAAACAATTATTACAGTGAATAACAAGCCCTTCTCAGTCTGCTCCAGGATGAATTACACTGCCCTTCATTTGAATACCAAACCTATATCTATAGGTGGAGATGAAGCCCTTCAGAGCTTAGATCAAAGAGTGCAGCGTGTACAAAAGATTAGATCTAATAGAGTATCTTACTCAAGGTCAAGTACAAGTTAGCGTACATAAATACATTTTACCCAAGAAAAATGACTTGCAAATAAATGACAGAGAAAATTGAAAAATACATAAACACTTCAGCCTTGGATAGACATAAAGGAAATAATGAAAAAGAAGTGCAATAAAGCTGTGAAAGTGACACAATTGTTTACATAAATGATGCCAATCACAGCACGTCCCCTCTCTAAATAATTTTTTTTTCTGTTTATTCATTATTTTTATAAGATGAGTGAAAAAATAATAGCAATTTATTTTAATTAAATATGTCTTATCATCATTAAAAAGTACGTGTAATAATGGATTATGATGGACGACGAGAGTGTAGCAATGTGTACAGCAGTTCAAGTAGCTTTTGAAAAGTTATCTTTGAATTTGGGCTTGATTAGAGTTATTGTCAATTTGTGGAGTTTTTGTGTCTCTTTGTTGAGTAGAAAGGTCTAATTGAAATCAAAATGTGAGCATGGTTGGACATGATATTACCAAATCTTTGAAGTTAACTAACGAGCTGTTGTCGATTATTTTCAGTTCATTCGGAGCGATGACCTCTGAAGGCAGCGGGACGATGGAGGTGGCGGCACTCGGACGGCCTTTCAGCCTCGGGATGTTGTACGACTGCCGCAACGACTCTCTCGTCCCGGTGAGGAAAAAACATCACCTTTAAAACAGACATTTTCTTTTTGCCAGGAACGAAGCACACAGATGAAAAGTTATAAATAAGTTTTAAGGGTTGTTGTTGATAGCATGGATTGGACTTATGTGATGTTGCAGAATTGGAAGAAGCAAGTTTGGACTAGCTTGTTTATGTGAGGCTCAAGTTCAGATTCTGGTCAAAGATCACACCCAGGTTTCTTGTGTATGGTTCAACGCTGAGGGCCAGAGTGTGATTTATGTCAGAGACAAAGTTACCAGGAACACTAAGAAAGACCTCGGTTTTGTATGAATTTAAATTAAGGAAGTTAAGTGACATCCATACAGGCAGTCATGGAGAGTACTAATATTACCAATCACATTTTTGCCTTACTGAAGAGTAAATCTTGTCTTCAGCGTAACAGTGGTGAGAGATAGAAACTGACTGAGCCGGTTGCCTAGAGGTAAAGCGTATAAAGAAAATGTTTTGGGTCAAGGATTGATCCCTGTGGAACTCCGCAGAGTAAAGGATCAGGTCATTCTTTGGACCAATTCCAAATCCTTCTAACTTTGAAATAGGTTGCCCATATCGACTCAAACACCACGAGTCATGCTTGATTGGGATCTGAGGAATGCTTGACATTAGAGTAGAGATTATTTTTATATCAAATCAGTGTGGTGTGGGGAAACAATGGAAGGTAGCTTTTATTACAGGAGATGAGCCAATATCTTAACAACAAAGGAGGCCTTCAACAAAAGATTGACCAAAAACATAGAGGAAGTCTGGATCAACAACGAAAAGGACATAGACTTTGAGCTGGATGGATATGAGCTCAGATACAAAAATAGACCAAATAAGGGAGGAGGAGGAGTTGCCCTCTATGTGGATACAGCACTTTAGTGTGGTGGACAGTATGACAACTGTGGTTGACATCCTATTAGAAAGCATAACAATTTAAATCTACAAGGAAACAAATACAAATGTAATTAGCTGTATATATAGGACGCCAGGGTCAAGCATTGAAACGTTCACAGACTGGATGGAGGGCATGTTTTCTAAAATAAATAACAAAGCTGTTTTTCATATGTGGAGATTTTAATATGAACCTGCTTAATCCTAACAAGCACAAAACTACTGATGAATTTATCAATACAATATATAGTCTGAGCCTATTTCCGAAAATAACTAGACCCAGTAGAGTGACATCCCATTGTGCCACCCTAATAGATAATATATTTAACAATGACATTGAAAACCACACAGTAAGTGGCTTATTAATCAATGATATCAGTGATCACTTGCCAGTGTTCACAGTCTATGATAGTAACTACAGGAAAAATAAGCCAGACAAAGAAAAAGGATACAGACGGATGCGATCAGAGGAATCCATCAACGCACTGAAAAATGAATTTCTGGAACAGAATTGGGACAAACGTTACCAAGAAAGAGACATCGATACTGCTTATGAAACCTTTCTAAGGATATTTAGGTCATCATATGACAAAACCTGCCCAATTAAAGAATACAGCAGAAAACAAAAATATATTCATTGTCCATGGATCACAAAGGGATTACAACATGCCTGCAAAAAGAAAAATACACTATATAGGGACTTCATTAAACAAAGAACTCAAAGTGCAGAGGATAAATATGAAAAATATAAAAATGTTGACTAATATTATAAGAACAAGCCAGAAAGACTATTATAAGAATAGATAAAAACAAAAGCAATATTAAAGGAATATGGGATATACTTAACAGTATTGTTAGAAATAACTCTAAACAAAAAGGATATCCTGAGTATTTCACTGATAACTATAATGAAAAGTATAATATAAATAATGTAGCTAACAACTTCAATACATTCTTTGTGAATGTTGGACCCGATTTGGCGGGAAAAATCCCTGATCCAGGGACAACTGGGGAACATCAAGACGATGTATTGGAGAGAAACCCCTGCTCAATGTTCATTAAACCAGTTGATGAAAGAGATATTAGATATTGTTCAAAAATGTAAAAATAAAAAGTCTACTGATTATAATGACATTGATATGACATTAGTAAAAATGGTCATTGGGGGGATTTCTAAACCATTAACGTCCATCTGTAACCTGTCATTCCAAACCGGTACTTGACCAAACAAAATGAAAATAGCTAAAGTCATACCCGTATACTAAACTGGGAACAAGCACCACTTCACAAACTACAGACCTGTCTCTTTACTTCCCCAATTTTCAAAAATACTAGAAAAAGTATTCAACAACAGACTGGACGCATTCATAGAAAAGCACAAATTAATCACGGACAGTCAATACGGATTCAGATCAAACAGATCAACATCACTGGCAATTATGGATCAATTGAGGATATCACAGATGCCCTTGAACACAACAAATATGCAGTAGGCCCTACTGCATATTTGTTGTGTTCAACAATCCAGTAGGCATTCTTATAGATATTAAAAAGCTTTTGACACAATCAACCATGACATCCTACTACATAAATTAGAAAGGTATGGTATCGGGGGTATAGTTTTAGACTGGATTAAACGCTATTTAAGCAATAGACAGCAGTATGTGAAGTTGGGAAATGACTGTTCTTCATGTTTGGACATTGCTTGTGGTGTCCCCCAGGGTCAGTGTTGGGTCCTAAATTGTTTATACTGTACATCAATTACATCTGTAGAGTATCCAATGTACTGAGGCTAGTTTTGCTTGCTGATGATACAAATATATTCTGTTCTGGGGAGAACTTAGAACAGCTAGTGGAGAACATAGAAAATGAAATGCACAAATTAAAAACATGGTTTGACAAAAATAAACTATCATTAAACTTGAGTAAAACAAAATTAATGCAACACAAATGCAAATAAAAATAGATGGGTTGAAATTGAAAGAGTCCATGAAATTAAATGTCTTGGGGTAAGAATAGATGACACAATAAGTTGGAAATTACACATAAACCATGTACAATCAAAGCTGTCAAGAAGCATTTCCATTTTAAACAAAGTAAAACAAGTTCTAGATCAGAAATCACTTCTCATTCTCTACTGTTCACTAGTCTTACCATATCTGACTTATTGTGCTGAAATCTGGGAAAATAACTACAAAAGTTATGGAGGAAACTTCTGTGTAGCAATGCATGGAGTCACCGACTCAGGAAGGAGACACGGTGAGAGTTGGAGCTGATGGGTTTATTCAGAGTATTCGGCCGGAGGATTCACGTCACAAATCAAAGAGTCAGAGGTTCTGACTACACGGAAGAGTTGCCACGTCAATTCTGCAGAACCTCTCTCTATGCTAGACCTTTTAACTGGTTCACAGAGAGAAATCAACATCTCTGAAGGAGTAGACTAAACAGCTGGGAACACTGAGCCACCTGCGTCCGACACTCATGGCCTCAAGGATTTCACATCTTAGAGTCCACAAACACCGATAAAGAAGTGCCTCAGCGTTCTCACAACAATTACCCTTCGTGCCAGACAAGTTGACCGATCACAAACTGATGACAACAACACATATGGCACCAAGGCCTTTCCTTAAAGGAGATAACAGACGTCAGAGTAGATCATAAAACGTCACAGAGCAAAAGGTTAGATATCTAGAAGAATTATTCCTTAACAGTTCCTCTCTTTTTATCATTTTTGATAACCTTAAAACATTAGTCTAATAATAATTCTGGTCAATACTTAAATCAATAGGCGTCTTCAGATTCGAGTGTGGTCTCACCTTACATTCAATTACATCACAAAGTAGAATAAGATTGAAACATTCAATCACAATGATTGATACAGGCAATCATAATAGGAACAATTATCTCTCATCAGTGTTTGGAGCACCTTTTGTCAATAAGCACAATAATGAACACACATAAAACACAGATACATAATAGCAAAAATATTTGTTTTAAATTAATATCTTTTATCATTTAAACCATTAGTTAATGTCATTTATCAAACAATAAAATCAAAACCAGAAACAGCTTAAAGATTTGCTTTAAGGCAATCACTAGTCAAAAGCATTTAAAACTTAGGATCATAAGAGATCCAGCTAAGGCATAACATTCACAGTGGTGATTTGATCAATCTGTAATCTGCGAATTGCAGTGTCCTCAATTTTAGGATTACTTTACGTTTACTTCATTACGCTTTAGTCAAGAGTAAGGCACTTAGTCTTAGTAAAATCAATACATTCATTTTAGTCAAGTACATTGTTCAAAATCTGAAAAGGAAAAGTTAGGCAAATATTCAAAGACTTTTGTAAAAACCTGGAAAGGAAAGATTAAACATTCTTAAAACTTTAATTCATACATTTGTAAATGCTACAACTGATCTGTACCAAATTAAGTCTATCAATTATTAGTGCGAATGCTGTTTACAGCATTCCACTATAGTTCTTTGAATCTTTATTCTTCCCCTTATTAGTGCGAATGCTGTTTACAGCATTCCACTATAGTACTTCGAATCTTTATTAGTGCGAATGCTGTGCCACAGCATTCCACTATAGTACTTCAATTCTTTATTAGTGCAAATGCTGTGCCACAGCATTCCACTATAGTACTTCAATTTCTTTATTAGTGCGAATGCTGTGCCACAGCATTCCACTATAGTACTTCAATTTCTTTATTCTTCCCTTATTATTAGTGCGAATGCTGTGACACAGCATTCCACTATAGTACTTCAATTTCTTTATTAGTGCGAATGCTGTGACACAGCATTCCACTATAGTACTTCAATTTCTTTATTCTTCCCCTTATTAGTGCGAATGCTGTGCACAGCATTCCACTATAGTACTTCAATTTCTTTATTCTTCCCCTTAAAATTATTATTAGTGCGAATGCTGTGCCACAGCCTTCCACTATAGTACTTCAATTTCTTTATTCTTCCCCTTAAAATTATTATTAGTGCGAATGCTGTGCCACAGCATTCCACTATCGTACTTCAATTTCTTTATTCTTCCCCTTAAAATTATTATTATTATTTCAACCATACTTTGGCTCTCCTTAACTTCAGCTTACTTTCAGCTACAGAAACCATTCAAAATATCAAACTATTCAGCCTGTTCAGGAATCGATGGGAAACCTTCAACTTTTTAAAATATGTTTTTTTCTTCAAGAGAAGAGAGAGAGTAATGTAACCTCCTAATGTAATGTATTACTCCTATGAAAATGTTCAAAAAGTGCTCAAACTTCACATGTGTGCTAACAGTCCAGCCGTGAAGACATCTACGGGACAGTTTTGAGATTTCTTCAAATTGCCATGGCAACACAACGCTCACCATGAAACACGGTTTTCTCATAACTTCAGTGAAAATGATCGAAATGGCCCAAAACTTCACAGGTTTGGTAATGATGCAGCCATCACACATCTAAGCGTATTATGGGGTGTCATCAAATGCCGTTGCCATGGCGACAGATAATTCACCATCAAGTTAGTTCAAAAGTTTGCAGTTCAAATATTCTGCTGCTTTCCCAAGCCTTTTTACTTTCTTTTCTCATCTTAATGCAAATTCATTCACTACTACTTACATCTGATATTTAACTCCTTCAGCCTATTTTCAGCTGCAGAAACCATTCAACTATTACATTATTCAGCTATTTCATTACATCAAGGCTATACATGTTTTTTTAAACCTTTTCTTTTAAATATTAAGCTTTTTCTGCATTTTTGTAACTAAAAGCAGCTACCATTCAGCTAATAACTATTCAGCTTTTTCAGCTAAATTCAGCCACAAATGTTCACAGTTTACAGCATTCGCACGCATTTTCTGCAGGAAATGCATTTTCTGCAGGAAATGCATTTTCTAGTTCTTCCCCTTATTTCACCAATACTTTGGCTCTCCATAACTTCAGCTTACTTTCAGCTACAGAAACCATTCAAATATCAAACTATTCAGCCTGTTCAGGAATCAATGGGAAACCTTCAACTTTTAAAAATTTTATACTTTTTGAAATATTCAGCTTTTTAAACTCTTTTTTTTAACATGGAAGTCAATGGGAGATGCCTTCAAATCCTCTTTTCCTACACTTTGCGCCAAATGCTACTCCCTCCACATACTTTCAGCTAGACACTTCATTCCAACTTTCAAATGATCACAACACCTTCAGCTATTCAAACTGACTTTTATTTTTGATATCTTTACGGTTTTTGACTTATCAACGTTTAAGTTTTGGTAAATGTACAGCTGTTTTAGATTTTAGAGTGCGTGACATCACACTTAGAGTGTAGAGGTCTTAAAAATCTTCGGAAAAATATTTTAAAACTGCTCTCAGAGCAAAAATACAATCTATTCAAATAATTTCAAAAGAT
>JAAOOA010002644.1:0-5000 GCA_012861695.1 Trematomus loennbergii
TGAGGGAATAGATGAGGGAAAAGATGAGGGAAAAGATGAGGAATAGATGAGGAATAGATGAGGGAATAGATGAGGGAATAGATGAGGGAATAGATGAGGGAATAGATGAGGGAAAAGATGAGGGAAAAGGTGAGGGAAAAGATGAGGGAATAGATGAGGGAAAAGGTGAGGGAAAAGGTGAGGGAAAAGGTGAGGGAAAAGATGAGGGAAAAGGTGAGGGAAAAGATGAGGGAATAGATGAGGGAATAGATGAGGGAAAAGGTGAGGGAAAAGATGAGGGAATAGATGAGGGAATAGATGAGGGAATAGATGAGGGAAAAGGTGAGGGAAAAGATGAGGGAAAGATGAGGGAATAGATGAGGGAATAGATGAGGGAAAAGGTGAGGGAAAAGGTGAGGAAAAGGTGAGGGAAAAGATGAGGGAAAAGGTGAGGGAAAGGTGAGGGAAAAGATGAGGGAATAGATGAGGGAATAGATGAGGGAATAGATGAGGGAATAGATGAGGGAAAAGGTGAGGGAATAGGTGAGGGAAAAGGTGAGGGAAAAGGTGAGGGAATAGGTGAGGGAATAGGTGAGGGAATAGATGAGGGAATAGGTGAGGGAATAGATGAGGGAATAGATGAGGGAATAGATGAGGGAATAGATGAGGAAAGGTGAGGGAAAAGATGAGGGAATAGATGAGGGAATAGATGAGGGAAAAGGTGAGGGAAAAGGTGAGGGAAAAGGTGAGGGAAAAGGTGAGGGAAAAGGTGAGGGAATAGATGAGGGAATAGGTGAGGGAAAAGGTGAGGAAAAGGTGAGGGAAAAGGTGAGGGAATAGATGAGGGAATAGGTGAGGGAAAAGGTGAGGGAATAGATGAGGGAATAGGTGAGGGAAAAGGTGAGGGAAAAGGTGAGGGAATAGGTGAGGGAATAGATGAGGGAATAGGTGAGGGAATAGGTGAGGGAATAGATGAGGGAATAGATGAGGGAATAGATGAGGGAAAAGGTGAGGGAAAAGATGAGGGAATAGATGAGGGAATAGATGAGGGAATAGATGAGGGAATAGATGAGGGAAAAGGTGAGGGAAAAGATGAGGGAAAAGGTGAGGGAAAAGATGAGGGAATAGATGAGGGAAAAGATGAGGGAAAAGATGAGGGAATAGATGAGGGAATAGATGAGGGAATAGATGAGGGAATAGATGAGGGAATAGATGAGGGAATAGATGAGGGAATAGATGAGGGAAAAGGTGAGGGAAAAGATGAGGGAAAAGGTGAGGGAAAAGATGAGGGAATAGATGAGGGAAAAGGTGAGGGAAAAGGTGAGGAAAAGGTGAGGGAAAAGATGAGGGAAAAGGTGAGGGAAAGATGAGGGAATAGATGAGGGAATAGATGAGGGAAAAGGTGAGGGAAAAGATGAGGGAAAAGATGAGGAATAGATGAGGGAATAGATGAGGGAATAGATGAGGGAAAAGGTGAGGGAAAAGGTGAGGGAAAAGGTGAGGAAAAGATGAGGAAAAGGTGAGGGAAAAGGTGAGGGAAAAGATGAGGGAATAGATGAGGGAATAGATGAGGGAATAGATGAGGGAATAGATGAGGGAAAAGGTGAGGGAAAAGGTGAGGGAAAAGATGAGGGAATAGATGAGGGAATAGGTGGGAATAGATGAGGGAATAGATGAGGGAATAGATGAGGGAATAGATGAGGGAATAGATGAGGGAATAGATGAGGGAAAAGATGAGGGAATAGATGAGGGAATAGATGAGGGAATAGATGAGGGAAAAGGTGAGGAAAAGATGAGGGAATAGATGAGGGAATAGATGAGGGAATAGATGAGGGAATAGATGAGGGAATAGGTGAGGGAATAGGTGAGGGAAAAGGTGAGGGAATAGGTGAGGGAAAAGGTGAGGGAATAGATGAGGGAATAGGTGAGGGAAAAGGTGAGGGAAAAGGTGAGGGAATAGATGAGGGAATAGGTGAGGGAAAAAGATGAGGGAATAGATGAGGGAAAAGGTGAGGGAATAGATGAGGGAATAGATGAGGGAATAGATGAGGGAAAAGGTGAGGGAATAGGTGAGGGAAAAGGTGAGGGAATAGATGAGGGAATAGGTGAGGGAAAAGGTGAGGGAAAAGGTGAGGGAATAGGTGAGGGAATAGATGAGGGAATAGGTGAGGGAATAGATGAGGGAATAGATGAGGGAATAGATGAGGGAATAGATGAGGGAATAGATGAGGGAAAAGGTGAGGGAAAAGATGAGGGAATAGATGAGGGAATAGATGAGGGAAAAGGTGAGGAAAAGGTGAGGAAAAGGTGAGGGAAAAGGTGAGGGAATAGATGAGGGAATAGGTGAGGGAAAAGGTGAGGGAAAAGGTGAGGGAATAGATGAGGGAATAGGTGAGGGAAAAGGTGAGGGAAAAGATGAGGGAATAGATGAGGGAAAAGGTGAGGGAATAGGTGAGGGAATAGATGAGGGAATAGGTGAGGGAATAGGTGAGGGAAAAGGTGAGGGAAAAGATGAGGGAATAGGTGAGGGAATAGATGAGGGAATAGATGAGGGAATAGATGAGGGAATAGATGAGGGAAAAGGTGAGGGAATAGATGAGGGAATAGATGAGGGAATAGATGAGGGAATAGATGAGGGAAAAGGTGAGGGAAAAGATGAGGGAAAAGGTGAGGGAAAAGATGAGGGAATAGATGAGGGAAAAGATGAGGGAAAAGATGAGGGAATAGATGAGGGAGTAGATGAGGGAATAGATGAGGGAATAGATGAGGGAATAGATGAGGGAATAGATGAGGGAAAAGGTGAGGGAAAAGATGAGGGAAAAGGTGAGGGAAAAGATGAGGGAATAGATGAGGGAAAAGGTGAGGGAAAAGGTGAGGGAAAAGGTGAGGGAAAAGATGAGGGAAAAGGTGAGGGAAAAGATGAGGGAATAGATGAGGGAATAGATGAGGGAAAAGGTGAGGGAAAAGATGAGGGAATAGATGAGGGAATAGATGAGGGAATGATGAGGGAATAGATGAGGGAATAGATGAGGGAAAAGGTGAGGGAATAGATGAGGGAATAGATGAGGGAATAGATGAGGGAATAGATGAGGGAATAGAAGAGGGAAAAGGTGAGGGAAAAGATGAGGGAATAGATGAGGGAATAGATGAGGGAATAGATGAGGGAATAGATGAGGGAATAGATGAGGGAAAAGATGAGGGAAAAGATGAGGGAATAGATGAGGGAAAAGATGAGGGAAAAGATGAGGGAATAGATGAGGGAATAGATGAGGGAATAGATGAGGGAATAGATGAGGGAAAAGGTGAGGGAAAAGATGAGGGAAAAGGTGAGGGAAAAGATGAGGGAATAGATGAGGGAAAGGTGAGGGAAAAGGTGAGGGAAAAGGTGAGGAAAAGGTGAGGGAAAAGGTGAGGGAAAAGATGAGGGAATAGATGAGGGAATAGATGAGGGAAAAGGTGAGGGAAAAGATGAGGGAATAGATGAGGGAATAGATGAGGGAATAGATGAGGGAATAGATGAGGGAAAAGGTGAGGGAAAAGATGAGGGAAAAGATGAGGGAATAGATGAGGGAATAGATGAGGGAATAGATGAGGGAATAGATGAGGGAAAAGGTGAGGGAAAAGGTGAGGGAAAAGGTGAGGGAAAAGGTGAGGGAAAAGGTGAGGGAAAAGATGAGGGAAAAGATGAGGGAATAGATGAGGGAATAGATGAGGGAAAAGATGAGGGAATAGATGAGGGAATAGATGAGGGAATAGATGAGGGAATAGATGAGGGAAAAGATGAGGGAAAAGGGACCGACATCGATGAGAAAAGTGAGGAAGGAAGCATAGGAAAGATGAGAGAGGAAAGGAGGGAGAATCTGAAGGACACGTGAGGGAAATAGGGAGGAGAGAGGGACAGATCTCTGAGGTAAAGGTGATGAGGAAGTGAGAGACATATAAGGTAGCTTTAAGAGAGGAGGGAAGGAAATAGGAAAGGACAAGTTAGAGAAGAAAGGGGACATAAATCTAAGGAAGAAGTGAGCGAGGACGTAAGGGAAGGTGAGCGAGGAAAGGAAGGCAATAGTGCAGAAATTCCTGATTCCAAGAAGTAGAAAAAGACTTGATGAGTTCTCGTGCTCACGAAGTCTCATTAAGGAAATACTTCTGAACCCACAGAAAGGTTATAATCACACATATATAATGTTATGAAAGTGCTCTGACCGTTCTCCCCGAGCATCACCATGATCTCAGAGTCGGTGAACTCTCCAGCTCTGATCTCCAGAGTGAAGTCTCCCATCGTCTTCACCATCGACGGGTACTGAGACAAAACAGCCGGTTGAAAGAAACGTCCACAATCTGGTTCCATCGTGTCAGGAAGCAACATTTAAACCCCCCCCCCCCACCCCCCCGTAGTATCACCAGCAGTACAGAGGCATTGTGGGTAAACATGATGAAGCTACACAGTAACACCTGAGATTAAAATGGTGAATAAATGACATTTCTTTAATATAATATTTTTAATTAAGTGGTTATTTTTACAAGAAACAAACGTAGAAAAAACGCAAATATTCTACGATAAGAAAATCCAACATTTAAGGGAACTGTGTTATAAATAAATCTTAGTTAATCACATCAAATAAAGTAATTATATAAACAATAATCCAAGTTATTTTCCTGTAAATATACCACTTTAATATCAGAGTTTATTCAGGGTTTGTTCTTGTATTTTATTCATTTAATCTCAGACAATATTTAAGTTATTTCTGTCAGAATATCCACATTTTGACGTGTATTTTCACCACTTTATTCACAGAATATCCCATATTTTTATCATATCTGTACGTCCTTCATCCTGAAAGTTGATAAATCCTAATCATAACATCACATTCGGTCCCAGATCTGTCATTTTAAGAACGTTTTAAACCATTAAATGCCGTCCATTTCAGTGACTAGTGTTTAACCAATCAGGACAAGCTGATGATGATGAAGGGAGGATGGAGGGATATAAAACACGTGTGAGGAAGACGAAGATATATTTA